>JAHZNA010004715.1:0-10457 GCA_027743935.1 Sinodicranocentrus sp. ZH6 | reverse complement strand
TCTTCTTATTCCTTGCTGCCTGATTTTAATCAACAAACAAAACAAATTACGTCGTTTTTATTGCATGCTCTCTCAAAGTCAGGTTTCAGCTTTATTAGCCAGAAACTACCTACTTCGTAAATATTTTGTTGTTATTCTGTATCAACATAAACAGATTTTAAACTTAAGTTCTCCATACTTATATATCTAGCTAGGACGATTGATTGAGTAAATTTGTGATGTACTGCACATTTTTTAAAACAGTGATTGCACACAGTAGGAAAGTGTTTTCACGAAGTAAATAAGTGCCATTCAGCATGCTCGTATTGTATAATTGTATTGTGTAGCTCCGAGATATATGTTTAATAACAACATAACATTTCTGTACACAAAAATCGAAGATAAATAGGGAAGTGTTTTCCAAACGGAATTTATATGCGAAACAAACAGAATTGTACGGTATGGTCAACGTCCAACGTTTGCAGCTTGCGAAAATATCGCAGCCGAAATTTGTGGGGAATCATGTAATGAAGTTTTACCAATCATTATCCATTAGCGACAATATATTTTATGTGCGGGACATCAAGTTAAAATATTGTAATAAAAATGTATATTCCTGGATCCTGTATTTGTTTGTAGATTGTGGAGTTACTGCTTCTTCTCATCCTAGTAATTTACTGTTAAATTAGAAAGCCAAATTTTCAGTTAGTCTGTGCAAATAATCGGCTAATTCAAAATTGATAGCAGTTTTTTCACATGCTGCATCTTCATTACATTTTTACATCCCTTCAAAATTAACAGGGTTTGGGTTTTGTGCATGCAAAGCAAATTCCAATAAGTTGTTGAATTGAAAGACGTTACGTTCAGCAGTCCAGGAGTGAACCCTTGGACTTGGAGTAGTTAGTGTTTGCTACAAAAGTTTTTAGTCAAGTTTAGATTTGGGCTGATTTGCTAAAACCGCAACAATGGACACTGAAGCAAATCGAAAAACCATGAATATTGTACAAGCTTCCGACTCACAACCGATGCTGGATGCCAATCCAAACTATCCAAGTTTAAATTGGGGGGACCCAAAGCCACTAATTACAGATCCGCTGCCGATTCTTCGTGGAGGGAGGAGTACCCCTTGTAGCAGCCCTGTTATGGCCGCATCGCCGGGTAGTTTGGGTATACCCATTCCCTCTCCGATCATCACAAAACGCACCAGAACCAATTCGACGTAATTTGCTAAGAAGTATAATTGTAAAATGCATAGTTGTAGCTAATCTGGTTGGTTGTCTTAAACTATACAGGTACGACCGAGCGATGGAAAATCCCATTGAAAGAGGAAATATCAAGTACTTTAGCAGGGGCAAAGGTCACGGATTTATTGTCAGCGAGCGGGGTGGTGATGAAGTATTTGTTCATATTTCTGAGTAAGCGTTCTCTTTGATGATTAACATTATGCATGTAAAAAAAGTACTTACATTTTTATTGTTAGCACATTGGAGTTGGAGCAACTTTACAATTCGCTTACATTAATGATTATTACTTTCTTTAGTATTGAAGGAGAATACGCACCGAGAGAGGGTGACGAAGTAACTTATCGCATATGCCCGATCCCTCCCAAACTGGAAAAATTTCAGGCAATTCATGTTAGGATAGTCCATTTCACACCAGACGTCCATCTCAAATGGGACTCTCCCTTACGCGATGATGAGAGAAATGAGTGAGAAATAAATAAAATATTTGACTTTTTGGGTCATCTTAAGAAATATTATATAGACTTGTGAATATTTAGTTAACTCGGTATAACATAATTATTGTTTTGTATGAAGTTTGATCAAAACGTTTGTTGTGGACTGAATTGCTTGCAAGGATACTGTCGGAGACTTCCAATTCAGCTTTCAATTGTAACTATTAAACAACGTGATTTTCCGCAAGAAGTAATTACAGATGAACAATTTTTTTAATTCGTGGATTTGGAAATGATTTGTGTCAAGCAATTAAGAAGGCGTTTTACATATAAACATTACCTAACAGAAGCGAATCAATGATTATTTAAAATAATTTAAAATTATCTGTAGTACGATACAATAATAAAATACCTGTAAAATGGCATTTACGAAATATTGGCCATGTACTCTGTTTAAATCAAGTTTAAATTTTAAATGGTTACAAAAAATAACTTTGGAAGTATTAGAATACGCAAGACAGCAATAACTCATTCTATCGAACTCTGTTCTACGCAACATTGGATCAAAACTTTGTCAGAGCGGAAAATAGTTGATAAAATATTTTATGTACATTTATGATATGTACTATATTTTGACATGCATCGTTAATATTGTATCTCATACAATGTATGACTGCAAAATGTAAATATGTGTCTTAGTTAGCTGCAAATAAATTCGATTAGTACGATCAAATGGTCAGTCAACCGGTCAGTCGCTTTGACTGGATATCTTTATTAATGCATAACAGTAAAACATGTATGCAATTAATCAATAAATTAGAAAAGTAGTTTGAAACTTAAAACAACAAAACATTTCTAACCCTACATGGCCCTGATTAATGTCACAATACACTTTTCCAAACTGGAGTTAAAAGCGCTGAAAGCTTAATTTGAAGAAATATCTTGAATTTCCAGCGTAAATTGTAAGTCTCCTAACAATAAAAGTTCCCTTGTGGTACTAATTTCACTATCATAATCTTCTACGTTGACGACATTTTGTTTTCCAGTTCCAGTTTCAGTAGCAGCATTGCCCATATTGTTCTGAACTACTATATATGAAGCATTAAGAAATCATTATCATCATGCACTACTTGCAGAGGTATTTTTGCAAACTATTTTTCTAGTAGACTAATTTTGAGAAATATACCTGCAACCGACTCAGCACAATCGCATCCGCTGTTTAGGAAGCAACTAGTGCAGATAAGTTTTTTGCACCCGCAAAGCAATATTTCTTCAGCTTTTGCAGAATCTGAGCAGATCGTGCAGACGTTACCTGTATAAATTAATCATTCGAGGAAATTGACACCACTTTTTACATTATGGATGAAATTACGTAACCAAAATAATTGTGTTTGAGTACCGTCTTGATTCACTGAGTCGACTTTAAATGCGAAAACCAATTGTTTTGAGTTGGCTGGTAAAGTCATTTTCCTTTCAGCAAAATGAGTACCGGATATAGCTTTTGGATCATAAGCAGGAGTAGATTGATCCGAATGCTCTTCTGGAGGATCTGTAATCGAGGCAGCAAGTTTTACAGAGCGGGACTTACAATTACGTCTAGGTTTAAAATGCCCACCACGCTTGTACTTTTCAGTTTCGAACTGTATTTCTACTATTGGCTCTACGACAGTTTTGATCGTCGTTTCTTCTGCAGGCTCACTGTTCACGACGATTTGGATTCTCGCTTCCTCTGTTGGGTTATTCTTAACAGCACTTTTGCTAGCGGCACTCTCAGTTTTTGAACCTGAAGAAGTCAACTTCAGCTTTTCTTGCCTCCCAGGTTTTCCTTTACCCGCTTTACGTCCTCGTCGCTTTTTTGGTGGTGCCATATCCAACGTCCTACGTACTTCGCTCACTGGTCGCTAATTATTACTTTACTCGCAATAATCGATTAATTTTGAAAGAGCCAGAGATGAAATGTCAACTAGAAAATTTTAACTTCGGAGATAATATTTTTATCCCTGCTTGTTACAAATTTCGTGAGATAAGTTTTGTGTAATAAATATGACATATCAAAATACCCACCACGACATTAAATTTAGAAACGATGTACAAATTAAACATCGACAAATAGCAAAAGGTTGAATTAAATATAGCTTCAAAGTGTGAAACAGCAACATAACTAACATATCTAAACCATTTTAAAAAATTGAAAGCTGTAGGATTGGATCAATTTCTGAGGGTCAATCACGGTCAATGGCATACGCAAATATATGTCATTGATCAGTGTGTCACTGTCAAGCATGATTTCGCTGGACTGTCCAATTCCAAACTACACAATGAGAAGCAGGCCAATCAAACGATATGGAACTAGTTCTTTTTATTTCTATGCGCCAGAAAGAAATCAGCATGAATGCAGCATCGTCAAGTAATTTTCAAAAAAATATTCTTCACCATCTTTTTTCCTACAGAAAACTAATATGTCTGTCTGTGTATACCATCCAGTTTCAATTACGGAGGGAATTTCGACCTCCCATCTCGAATTTATAATCGAGTCTCATAAAATTTCGTAGCATACTTAATGACTTATTTTACTAAGCGCTGAATGAAGCGATTCGTCAATGTCGTTATCTTCATATAAAGTTTAGAAAACTAAACTGAACGTGGTAGCCTAAATAAGTGCAGCGGACTGCGGATGAAGGAAAAATATTACGAATTTGGGATACGTACGATCCGAGTAGGCTAAAGACCATAAAGGCCTATTAGCATAATTTACATTTTTTTATCACACGCATCATACTAAAGTACATGTATTTATCTTTGTAAATAATTTGTAATATTCATGTTCGACTATTTCCTCGTTCAAGCTTTCAATTTCATTCAGAAAGAACACTAGTTGAAGTCCATCCGATTTTTCAACTTTCTTAGACAAAGAGGAGCTCACCCTCCATGCATATTTCATATTGAGCATGTGCTCTACTTTGCTTTCCACTTTTCGAGCATGACAAAGACACATCCCTGAAGTCCGGGTGAAATGGAAACTAAAGTATTAATACATCAAGGCAAACCTTCTACATATTGACATTATGCAAAACCGAGGAGCATGCCGGTTGGATTGGACCTGAGCAACTGAGCATGCTAGCAATTTGTAAAAAGTGCAAATGCAAAAACCATACAGATACACACATACTTTTTCTGCATCCAAATTTTGGGTGGTATATGCACAAAATGCACATATTCCCTATGAAATCATGGTCTTGCGGCTTTTCTGTTATGGTCAAGGAACTGAACCGTACATGATACCTTATGTAACACCCATACAATGGAATATTATGTGGAATAGATGGGAACGTCGAATATTCGCTTTCCTCACTCCACAGCATATTTCCACAATTCCACTCCTATTCCTATGCCATTCCTCCGTGCGTTTATCCTAGTCACCAAGACCGAGTTGTGACTATGACTAGTGGTGAGTAATAAAGTCATACTATATTCATGTCCTTTATCCAATGTGTTGTCTTATGCACCTAACTAACATGCCCAGTGGAATTGGATGAATGTGGATATGGATCCACCACCAAGTGCAAGTGGGCAATAAGGAAGAAGCCGGGAGGAGCTGCAAATCCCATACCCCAATTCACTTGAACTTCAGCAAGGCAGACAGAGAAGTTGTCGTTTTAGGACTTTCACCTTATCTTATTCACCTAGATTATAGAAACTAGAGATTTTAATTCCTCTTTCAGTTTTAGCCAAGCCTCTAACGTAGCTGGGTTGGTCACTCAATTAACAAAGACTGAACGAGGCTACGTAAATTTTACCGTTAAAAATATTTTCTTTTTCTTTGTATAGCTATTAAATGAGGGCAGTATTTTATTAAAATATTTTTTGCCGAGTTCCCCTCCTGTCTAGATTTCGCTTTTAAGGGAAATAGTTCATTGTTAGAGGACAAGGTTTTTGTTTCCCTTCGTAGATGCAAGATCCTTGATCAGATTTGGATTAAAATCGGTTATTTTTAAATTGTAGAAATACGAAATAGGACAAAGTTTTTATGTAATCGTATTGGCAATATACTGAACAAAAGTATATATTTCGAGTTATGATTTTTCAGTGAAAAGTAATAAATTGAAAGTTTGGTAGGATTGTTTCTTAAAACGTAATTGGTAATAGTGAAATGAGCAATAATTGCATATACCTAGATATTACTAAATCTGTGCATAAATGGTCGAGATAAATTAATTTCCTTTGTGTACTTTGTTTCTTCTGTACGTTGAAGGCTGAAGGTAAATATTAGTTCCACGAAAAATATATTTCGAGTACACAGCTGTCAGCTGGATCTTGTAAATAAAAATATCAACAACATTTTATTCCGTAGTTGGGCGAAACGTCTTTATTTTCGGAGCCTATATGTATTTGATGAAAATTAAAGTTTTGATGTACGTAAAATGATTTACTGAAAAAGAGGTATAAAGTTATAGAATTGTGCAAAATACGAATCACTAGCTAGAGTAGCTCCTTTGAACTCTCACGCCACGTTAATTGGCAGTTTTTAGAGTTGTAAGTTTAAAGTTAGGTATTTCTAAAGTTGTAAACATTGGCTGTTCGAAATTAGTTTTTATAAGGAGAGTTTGTCGAAAATATTGGTCGTCTTGCCGGTCGTAATATATGAATTGCACGTATTTTTGTAATTGAATTTAATGTTTATCTACGCATCCTTCTATAATTGACAAAATCGATTGTTTCAATTGAGTCGTAACGTTTACCCTAAAAAAACTGGAAATTTTAGTTGTGAGTAGAGGCTATTTCGCTATTTTGAAGTAAAATATGAATTTAAATAGCAGCATGTCAGCCCAACACCTTTTGCAACAAATGCAGAAAATCCATCAGTAAGATTTAACCTTTTTTACTACCTATATAGTAATCTTTTCACATTAATTGTAAAATGCCGCGAAGGAATAACGTATATTCTTGGTTTTCTGAATACAGGAAGTTGGAGGACCTTCGATTGAGACTGAACGAACCTATCGTACCTCTGACAAATGAAGCGATCCTTCACCTTTCTACCGAACTCCAGGTAAATAAGATTTTATTAAAGAATTCAGAAATGATACTTCCATGATGTATGAGTTATAAAGGACTAATTTTGTTTGTTACTTTTATTAGCCTATATACAAGGCTCTCATAATGTACAACTTGGACGAGTTCATTTCGCGAAATCTAGAAACTGCCTTGTGGAACGACTGCTTCAAAACTCCGTTGACCCGTTATGGTAGAACTGACAAGAATCTCTTCAACTTAATGATCGAATCCGGAGTTGGCTTTTACCTTGGCCTTATTCAAGATATTGGAGTTCATTTTGATATATCCTTTATAACGTAAGCATAGCCACCATGTAAATGTGTTGTGCAGAACTTTAACAATCCATAAGCTAATTATTAGTCTAAAATACATTTCTGTTTTTCTATCTAGTAACACACCATCAGCCGCAAAGTTATTTTGTACGTCGACTATGATGAATAACCAATTCGTCAAGCCCACGAAAAGTAGTATTTACTTCATAATTCAAAACTGCTTGCTGCATGTTGGGGACTTGCTTCGATATCGAGGAAGTAGTTATCCGGAGGCTATTAAAATGTAAGAATGATAGATTTTAACAATATCTAAAATAGATCGACCCTCGAGTGGCTCGAGTAAAGTACATAAAGCATTTCATATACTCGTTTTTCTCAACTTTAGGTACGAAAAGTCTGCGGCAGTCTGCCCTTCTAACGGTTACCCTTACCATCAAATGGGACTGACTCAACTGCTGATTGCTACCACCTCTTCTGAGGATGAACTTTTAATGGATGGGCTCCTATCCTGTTTTTATTACTTTGCAAGGTCGCTATCTGTATCCAACCGCTATTTGCCTGCATTTCAGTCAATTGAAAATCTTATCAAGACCAAAGTAGAACCGTCTACGTAAGTAAATAGATATTAATATTAGATACCAATAATATGGGGCAAAGTGCTAACCAAAGACTTTTAGTGTTAACATCAATGCATTGCAATGGTGTGTGACCATTATTTGAACTTTTGGACTAATCTAGCGCAAAGTTGATGGTTTAATTATTATGCATTTTGTTTTTCGATGCAGGAAAAAGCTATCAAAGTCTCAAGAAATGCTTCGGCTCTTCATGGTGTCCATTTACGACAACACGAAGGCCGCTAATTTTCATCAGTTGATGAGCTCAGCAGTTACTAACCAGCAAGTCTCCGCATCCTCTTTAGTCAAGATGATCGTCATTGCTCTATGGAATAACTGGAGAAATCAATTTAGTCCGAATAGTCTAGAGATAATTTGCAGTGTCTTTAATTGTGTTGTACTGGCAGTCGCATCAACTGTTGATGACTTTCAGCAAAATTCATCGTACTATTTACCACATTGTAAGTAAGCTATGACTGAAGGAGCAATTTGTTAAAAATATGTATTGGTCACGAATTATAGTTTTTTTAAAACTAACGTATTTCTTACAGTAAAACTTTTGTTGGAATGGCTCAACTGGCATCAGGACAATCCGACAATGTCCTATCTTTACAACAAACTCAACATAGGATCAGTAGTAACTGTACTTAACCAACTACGAGCCAGTAATGAATTTGCTCAGTTTACTCCCAACTCTTGGGCTCTGGAAGCAATACTTCCTGAAGAGAAAAAATTGATTGGATTCATTCCTCTTGATTATTCCGTTTGTTTCAATGCTGGATCATCAGCAGGGTACGAAATTTCAGTTTAGATTTTATTTCCTCTTTTCTTAAATGTTACTAATATCGACCAGGTTTAATAATTTACTGTTATTTTATAGAGCTATTGAACCGCCTAACGGTACTACCAACAACTCCCAACCACCCCGACAAGCTATGCTTAGCGGGCATCTTCTTTCAGAAGATAAAGATACTTTGCTTTCGTCAAATCTTAGAATTCATCGTATAATCTCTGTCGCATTGCGGCTTGCGTCAAACAAACATAGCATCTCGTATGACGGAACCAAGTTTCTGGAAAAGTCGGCTTCTCCTGTGCCTTTGCAGATTCAACCTAGTCGTCGAAATGTAGCCCTTCAAAGTATTTTTCGAACAGCAAACCTTGAAGCAGAACAGGATTTATCTCCAACTGGACCACTCATCACAAACAGTATTTCTGCAGTAACCTCAACTGCTTCAATTACCGCAACAAATTTAACTTCAGCTCATGACTTTTTCCGTTCGATTTGGACTCCTGACACAGAAAATACGGAATCAAATTGGAATTAATTATTCTATAAAAAATAATTTGTATATAGCTGCGCATGTCGTTTAGAAATATTTGTGATTTATGATTGAGTCAGTGCCGATGTTTAGCCTTATAATGTAAATGATTTTTCATATTTTTTCCTTCGTTCGCATTCGCGTAGTATGTAAGTACACTAGAAATAAATTCTAGTAAAATCGCCAACCTCAAGTCATGTCAAATAGTATGATTGGTTTCTCAATAATAACTCAAGCAATAATGAATAATAGAAGCAAATAAAATTTTCCCACTTCTGCTTCAGATAAAAAAGGAGACTTTTAGTTTGTTTTGCATTTTGAAGTTGCTATCATCTGAATACATACAGCAGTAGGGAAAATACCTTTGTACCATTTCATATACCTTTTGATGGAATACATACTTGGTCGCAATAATTTGCATTAAGTAGCTCATTAACTCAGGATTTTCTTATCATGTTGTATGTGACTCTTCTAGACATCAAAATCAAGCATTCCAGATGTTGACTGGTGAGGTATATGCATATATCTTGACTTTACCGTAAAAACAAAATCCCAAATCTTCGTGAAAATGCATTGTGTTGAATTAAAAGTAGGTCATCTAATGTGCATGCATTTATTTGCAACGCTGTGCTTAGTAGCATCATCTAGTATACACCTGGTCGACTGCAATTCTAAACCAAAACATATTGCTTTGAAAACAAGATTTGGAAGCGTTTTAGGAAGTATAGAGAAAATACAGCTAGAAAAAATTGTTAGTACGAGACCCCTTCCAGAAAATAATTCTTTTTTGAAGCAGAATGTAGATTCCAGCTATTATTATGCCTTCAGAGGATTACCCTATGCGGAGCCCCCGGTTGGTGAGCTGAGATGGAAGGTTGTAAATCAAAACATGGAGTTTTAGTTAATAATTTAACAATTAATATAAAATGGACTGAAATGTCATTTCATGATTTAACAGTTTTTTCCTGTTAGTTTAGGATCCCATCTTAAAGCAATTGCATGGTTTTTACAACGCCACCAGTCTTAGCTCTCCATGTCCACAATGGATTTCGAAAGGAAACCAAAGTAAACTCATCGGACAAGAGAATTGCTTATTTGCAGATATTTTTGTTCCTGTACGGAGAGCAGATAAGATTCCGAAAGAGCGATTTAAAATAATGGTTTTCTTTCACGGAGGGGGATTTATCAAAAACTCGAATAGAGATATGATACCAACGCCACTATTATTCCAAGAAAATGCCATGATTGTCATGTTCAATTATCGAGTTTCCGTTTTTGGATACCTTAGCACTGGAACTGATGATTTAGCAGGAAATTACGGACCTCTAGATCAAATTGCGCTCTTGAAATGGCTTCAATTGTATGCAATGGAGTTTGGAGGGGATCCAAACAATGTGACTATTTTTGGAAGTTCTATTGGTGGTGTATCGATCCATTATTTGCTTTTGAGTAAATTAGCATCAGGTATTTAAACAAACCTAGATGTAAAATTCAAATTTGAATGATTTCGCAATAGGCCTGTTTCATCGAGCAATCATTGAAT
>JAHZNA010004714.1:0-71959 GCA_027743935.1 Sinodicranocentrus sp. ZH6 | reverse complement strand
TGCAAGGCTACCCTTCAGCACATCATCTAAATTATGTGCAAGCCTACAGCACATCATCTAAATTATGTGCAAGCCTACAGCACATCATCTAAATTATGTGCAAGGCTACCCTTCAACACATCATCTAAATTATGTGCAAGGCTACCCTTCAGCACATCATCTAAATTATGTGCAAGGCTACTCTTCAGCACATCATCTAACTACTTACGTGCTCTACTCGCTTCTACGTATCTAAGCTATCATATACTTTTTCTATCCTTTGGGCTAGGGATTTGCTTCGCTATTTCCGAATAACCGAATTTTTTTTCTAGTTACGCTTGTGTTTGTGTATTCATTCGGCAATCAACAGTGATCGTAGTCATTATGTGTTAACATCAACACGAAGGTTAATATTTAAAGCAAAATCATTGTTTTGTCGTTTGATGTTGAGCTTCATTTAAGTTTTGTTTCATTTTTCAAGCATTTTTTTAAATAAAAATAAATTATTAAGTAAACTATAGAAAAAAGTTTCGCAGTAATATCGATGAAATAATTTTGTCTCTCTGATTTGGTGCAAAAAGAATTCTTTACTTTAATTTATTTCAAAATGCTGAAGAATGATGTATTACACGATATTTGTGCATTTTTGAAACTCAGGGCCTTAAGGATCTTTCTGTTGAGGCGCATTAGCAATACAAAATAAGCCTTTGTCCATAGGTATCGATTGCTGAAATCAGAATTTGAAAAAGTCAAAGGGTTCAGCTAGGAATAGCGCAAAGAGTTTATAAAGCTTAGGACCTTCAGCAGGGCCTGAAGGACCTTTTAGATTTGGCTCATTCGCAATAGTTAATTTGAAAATTTGTTCGATTGCAAAAACAGAGTTTGAAAAAGTCAAGCGTTTAGGCTGGAGAGCGCAAAATGTTTTGATTGCAAAATTTTCTGCCGGCGGCAGGCGGCTAGACAGACTGCCACACTAAGACTAATAAGATTCTACGAATATATCTTCGATACATTCTGCGAAACTTAATAAGAATGGGGATTTCCGGATAACCCTTTTTCCAGATTAGTGGCGCGGTAGAGGTAACACGTTTATATGTGGTACATTTAATAAAGTTCTATGCGAGCAAAATGAATATTTATGGTACAATTAGTATGTGGGACGAATAATAGGCGAAACGAAACAATTAATAGGTGAGAGCATGTAATATGCGAAAAATTAATAGGCGATCACAAAATATGTAAAGTAACCACGGTGCAAACAGGTTCTAAAGTTAGTCCGGGTTATGTTATAAACCACTTTAAAAAAGATAAAGTTGAAAATTGAATGTTGGCTTGAGCAAATATTCGGAAACTAAAATTTTCTGTTTTAACCTGACCTACATCGATATAGCTTAAACCCTGCCTGCATAACCTAACCACTAACAACTAATCGCCATCGACATAACCTAGCCACTAATCAGCATAGACATAACTTGAACCTACTGACTTAACTACTTACTACTTAACCTGCTGCATACCTAACCATTATCATATGTGAATCTAAATTTTAGGGACATATTCATTAGCCCACCTATTTTTGTTACACATATTTAATGTTCTCACCTTGTAATTTTTTCCCATATTGTTGGTACCACATACTAATTGTGTCACATATTAATTGTGCTCGTATAGAAATTTTTACCTATTAACTGTACCACAGATAACCGTGTCACATATACACCGCCCGGAACCCGATTTTTCCTGATGGTGATAATAATGACGACTTTATATTCTTATGACGCCTTTGTCCGTAATTTACAGAAATCTACATCTTTACGGTGTTTTAACACACTGTAATTTGGTAATTTTATCCATGTAATAAAATACGTAATTGGTAATTGATAATTTGACCCTCAAATTATTTTGCATGTAATTAGTAATTGAAGTATTTGAAGTTTTCACCATGTAATTGGTGATTTGTAATTGAACAGGAAGAAAATATCGAAGTTAATTGGTAATTTGTAATTGAGGCTCAAAATTGAGTTATTTTGGAAACTTATAATTTGTCAACTAATTCATTTAAATCTGAAAAATGATTCTGGAAAACCTGCGTACTATGTATATATATATGCACACTACGACGAACGATCGCACGCTTTACATTTCTTCCGTTGAGTCTTTCCACTTTCGTCCATTTCTTCCAGTCCACGTCCACTACAAAAGGGCTAAAAAGTGGACGAAGGGCATTCTATGGAACTAATACTAACATACATGCATGATACATACTAATACTAATTTACTACAATATTTTGTTGCAACGATTTTCCAAAGCTACGAGAGAGGGAGTAATTACAACACCAATTTAAATATCTCATCATTGTTCTATTTAATAAATACATCTCATAAATAAGATCATGCAGTTCCTTCTCTGGAAGATAATATTCCATTTGTCCGTATCAAATCAGGTAACAAACCAGCTCACATTTTAATAGCCATTCTTATCATATCCGCATGACTGTAATTCTGAGGCTACCCACCACACTACCCCTATTCTAAACTACGGAAACACTAATCCACTAACAAGTAAACTACGTTGTCGCTATATCGCTACACTACATCTACGCTATATCCTTTTAAAATTAATGTTTTTTGGTAGTTTCGAAAATTCAAAGTTTAATGGTACGAATCTTTTCCCAAAACGGCCCTTCAATTTTTTGCTATATTTAATTTTTAAAATATAATTTCACCATAGGAATGCCCTACGCATGGGCAGGTTAATAAAATTAGTATTTTTATTGCCCTATCGGATAGTCCATCAAAAATGAATCATAGTAGTAATTTATTTCATTTCAAAATTCCAAACTGTTACTAATTGTTAGGAAATTTGAAATGAAATAATCACGTTACATGATTCATTTTTGATGGACTATCCGATAGGGAAATAAAAAAAAATTGATTAGCCTGCCCAAGCGCGCTTAAGCGTAGGGAATTTCTATGGGGAAATTATTTTTAGCAAATTAAATAGCATAAAATTGAAGGGTCGTTTGGGAAAAAGATTCGTACCATTGAACTTAGAATCGTCGAAACTTCCAAAAACCGTTAATTTCAAAAGGACGTAGTTTACTTGTAAGACTACCTACTCCAATAATGTATGGCAGACAACAGGATATAATTTCCTTTTTCCTCTTTCCATCCACTATCTTACATCATTCTCTTTAAACCATTCTTTTTCCTTAAAAATTGCTAATTTCTACAATCTACAATAAAACGTTGCGCCCATATTGATATCGATACAGAATGTACCGGCTAATTTTCATTTTCAAACATTGAGTCCTCACAAACCAGCTTTTTTCACAATGCATACAAGGTTATGCACCTGGTTTCTTTATCTTCAGAACGTATGTAATGCTGAGGACAGAACAATGGTTTGAGAGAAAGGTTTTAGAATCCTTCAACGCTTTTTCAACTGTCGGGACGGTTATTTGTCACGACACGACTACATATTTCTACATATAGTTAACGCTAGGTTTACAGTTTACAATTTTACATCAAAAATCATTAACTCACGTTACACTACAATAATACTGCCAGTTTCAAACACAACCATGTACAAATGCTTGCTGGCAGCATACAGAGGGTTAATTTATAACAATGCTTTGCTTTCTATGGTCAGACCATAGATGTCGGAAGGGTTGAACATGCAAGGATGAATCTAGATTGTCTCATTTTCTCACAGCAGCTACTTAAAGAACAGAAAATCTTGTTTGTATTTTGAAATTTGAACCTCGTTGCTTTCATACTGTGCTAGATAAATTTCAAGTAAACTTGTATCTAGGAAGGTTGTTTGGTGAAATTAAATCGAAGAGAGCTTCACTTACATAAAAAAATATAATAATTGGGAGAGTTCACGGATAAAACTTCTCCAGAAATATCAATATTAATGTATAAAAAGTTTACAAAAATTCCCATTTACATTCAAAGTTTTAATTTATGAATTTTAATGGCGGAGTTTGGTGTGAAAACGAAACGAAAATATGTATGTGTAAAATTCCACTTTGCCCCGTCCACCTACTGCTACAATTTACTACGATCCCTTTATCGTTCATGATATCAGACAAAAAACTAAATTTGTTTAGGAATAGTGGTTCCAAAGTTGACTATCGTTTCCCTTTTAGTTTCAAATTCTTTTTTTTTTAGAATTTCGATTCAATGCGATTTTTCTCATATTTACTCAAATTATTCTCAGCTTGAATCCACGGTAGTGACAATTTAAATTTCACTGGAGTAAACCGACTTTACTTATTAATTTACTTACGTTAGGTTTCAGTATGCTTCCAGAAAGAAATTAACTAAAATTTCTGTCTTGAAAGTTTTTTCTCTTGTCTGCACCTGTTTGTTTGTGCGCGACTATTGTCAGTGGAGTAAGTGTAATGATAATAGTTTCGTACCAAAAATTACTGACTAATAGAATAGAATAGCTAATAGAATTAGCTTGAGTTGGGATCTAAGTCTAAATTACCCTTACTCCGGATCCATTTATAAAAAAATATGTGGATTTCATATTTTTTCTTTAAATATAAAGAATAAAATCAGGGGAAAAATTCGTATGCTTGTAATGACATAGGAACCTGAAGGACTCATTTATTTAATGGGACGGATATAATTTTTTTAAAGATCTACACCGTTTAGCTGTACGAAAAGACTATCAAGATGCTGTTCAGCCTAGATTTGTTGAATACCTCTGATATCTTTTTCATGCAATCGCTTTCAATGCAACTTTATCTGAGTATACTTTCCTTTCCTACAACAGACCCCAGTGCTGGATTATTGGGTTGATAATCAACATTCCCATTTTTCTCAACTTTTGGACCCGCTTTTTAAAACTGTGACTTCTGATACCGGATACCGATACCGATTTAAGGTCGGATACCGATTAAGGACTGATATCTATTCAAAGAGCAGCTTTGTAAAGCAAAGCTAGTAACGAAAGTACAAAAAAGTTGTTATTTTAACTTCATGTTATAAGGTGGAAAAGACCAGAAACTTACTGAAACCATTGCACACTATTGTTAAATCTCATCTCTCATCATAAGAGAATTGGAATGTATTTTCAAACGTACGCAAATGTTTGCAACACATGAAGTTGCGTTATGTCAAATTTGATAAAGTGACAAACTAGAGTAATAATTTTAATCCTCTCTTCTCATTTCACTCTCTTAAATAATGACGCTTTTTTGTTTTAAAGAATCTCAAAATCCACCCACTTCCTTTAGATACTTTCTAAGATGCACGACATGTACATGTCTAACGCATATGACATACACGGAAATATAAAGAAACGGAGAAAATATGTGAGGCATTCTTATTCACAAACATATAGGGTGAACAAGGTGAAAGCACACAATTTACCACAATTTACCACAAATCTTCACACCAACTGATCTGCAAACTTATGCAGGCTCCTAATCGGTAGGAATCTCTTCAATGAGGACGTTTGGGGGCTCGTCCCACTTTTTAGAAAAAGTCACAGTCAGTGACTTTAATGCCAGATCCGCTGGGAGCAGGGTTGGTAAGACTCTCTCGGAAAAGTCTTTCCCAGCAGCATATCTATTTTAACCAGGAACAAATCGTTATAATATTATTTTTACCTTCGACATTTATAAATTTTTCAGCTATACACTATTCCTTTTAAAATCAACTTACAGCTCTTGGAGACTTAGAAATTCCCTTTGACAAGTGTTTCCTTTTAGTTCCTCGTCCACAACTGCGGTCATCATGTGACATGTGATGCAATTCTTTTCAGCAGTAATGACGATCTTCAAGTTGGATGAGTAGACGTTGAAATTCTAAAATAATGATAATAGAAAAAATCAAAATGGATGTATATTTCATTTGACCAAGTTTGCGATTAAAGCTAGTTTTTAAAAGCTATGAGTGCGTACCTTCAAACTTCGCAAGTGGGTAAACATCTCGCCACATTTGATGGAGCTGATAAGGTTCCCAATAGAGCGGTTGAGTTGAATACTTGGATTCGCAATTTGTCTCCGAACTCCAATTATGCTCTGCCTTTCCAATCCAGCAAACATGCGTTGAGCCCTGTCATTATCATTTTTGGTACCAAATATGATGTCAATAACTTGGCCAAAGATAGCAGGATCAAGGCATTCTAAGCTCATGAATGTCATATGATTGTAGTAGTTTGTCATTTTATTGTCAAAGATCCTGAAGATGATCCGCCTCCGCCATAATTTCTGTGCAATGTCGTTCCAAAGACAGGAAACCAAACGTGCGTTTTTCAACTCTGACAGAGTGAAATGATCAAAGACGGTGCTAAGGATCTGGAAATGGGAATGAAATTTATAGAATTTAATAGGAAACGTTGTAATTATTACGATATGAATTATATATCTTACCACCACGTTTTCCATTGGGCTTTCCTCAGCCTTGTACCGTTTAGGAGCAGAACATTTTGAGTTGCTCATTTTGAAGCTGGAGTTAGTTACACTTTTTCGAACACTTGATATGTTTATGTGAATGTACTTTTAGAACGAGAAGAGAAAGCACGCTCAAGTCTCAAAGGATGCCGTTGTCCAAGTGTACACGTTAGTTTGTCAGCAGCCAGATTTTCCTTTCGTTGAGGAAGAAGTCGTTGTGCATGCGTGGAGAAATCAAGTGGGAGAAAACGCTTTCTGCCAAAATCCCCTATGCTTGCACTACTTCCTTGACTTTCACTTGCAGCTTCAAAAATCTGGAAAGGAAGAAAGGTACAAACTCACAAGTTATGTTGCGCCTAGTCTCACGAAAAGTTGTTTCACTTGCAAGAGTAATGTACCCCGAGAAAACTTCCGTATCTGGATTCCCTTCCGGAGAATACCGACAAGCTGGAGAAAATATAAATAGAGTAAAATACACCAGAAAATACTTGTTTTTTAACTGCGTTCTTAACTAACTCTAAAATTACTTTGTTATTATTCAAACTTACCAGTTGATAAGGATTAGTTTTAAGTATTTGTCAAAGTTAATGCAGCCTAGTGTCAGTGTGCCTGTGTGGAGATTTTGTTGCTAGGAAAAACTGTCTTGACTTCGGTTTCACCTCTGTCCACGTTCCTCTCTCCTGATGAACATTTTATGCCAAGAATAACCTGGAAATAAACACGCATGCCGACTTTCACTCGACTTTCAACGGCTCTGCTCCCTTCAAAGCGGAAAGAAGATGTTGCGTAGATTTGATTGATGGATGATAGAAAGGCCACTGTCCCGGGGACCGAACTTTGGTTCATGTAGAGGGGAAATGTAACAAGAGAATTGGTTCCTTCTCTGAACATCTCGGAACACAAGAAGAGGAGAAGAAGAAGAGGAGAAGAAGAAGAGGAGGAAAGTACTGTACTAGAAAGAAAGAGTAGCCCGAAAAGATGAAGAACGTAGTTGAAAAAGATGTCTCCTCTGCGTCAGCCTCCTTTGCGTCAGAAAGTGATAAAATGTCAAATGTCATATTTAGATCAACCTTCCACAGGTTAATAACCGGAAGGTTGAAACTGTCGTATGTTAACGAATTCGACTATTCGTTGACTCGGAGGAGCATGACTATTTGTTGTTTTGAATTTATATAACAGACATATCCGTGTATGTACAAATTGACGTACACACACATGGAATATTCAAGATGCGCATCTCATCTCATCACGAATCAATTTTACTTGTAAATTGAGTACATGCTAAATTTTACAGTTGCTTCTGACAATTCCATTTCTGCAAATTAACTTCAGTTGATGATAATTCGTTTCTTTTTTTAAAAAAATTGTAAATAATGATTAAACCCCTTCCCCGAATCCTACCTCATGTCACATCATTTTCCGCTTAAAAAGTGTGAATAAACAACACCGCCAATGGAAAAAACACAAGTAAAGCATATCGCCAAGCTGCAGCCTTGTGATTAAACTCTCTGACATGCCACCATCCCCTCACGAAATTTCCAACAAACCCAATAAAGACAATGAGAATTTCGCAGGTGAGAAATTAGTTGACATATGTAGTGTATATCTATCTATATGGTTAGCAATTGCAAACCGCTTTTTTCATCTTCTCTCGAGGAAAATGATCAGTGAGCAATTGACGCCTTGACCGAGTCCACCACCACCTCTAAAAATTCAATCGTCATCATCCTTCTCATTACTTGGTCCTCATCATCCTCCACATCACATCAACTGGGTCACGAAACGCTCGAGAAAATGAGTGAAAAAAGTCAATAATTGTATACCGTAGCCAGTATTGAGCGGCGCCTCGCTCCATTCTCCTCTAATCTCTCATGCAAGCAAATCAACTAAAACATTTCTTACAAGACACGCCATCATCCATCCATGGCTACACACAACAGACATTTGAGATGCACCCGTTTCACATATCTAAAAACTCTCATACATTTTCACCTTTTGCTCACCAACCATCTCCTCTGATATGATGAAGATCCTCAAATCATCATCATTCAACATGATCAGAGACGGCAGAGATTTTTCTCAACATGTTTATACAATATGCACCTTCAACTTCTAAGCATCTTCCCATCTTCATCATCGATCCATCTTTACAAATGAATATCAATCCTGACGAAAAAAACACAATCCCACCAAAATAATAAGTATCATTGCATTCTAAAGGAGTCAATCAAGGGCGAACCTTAGAGACGTAAATACCCCACTATCATCAACGGCCATTACCACTATTTATCTTGAAAAGTCTGAAAAAAACAATAAACGATGTCAATTATGCTTTACCTCTTTTTACCCTGATTATACTCGCCCCTCATCTTAGTAATATATTTTTCATTCCAATATTCCTCAAATGCTACCGTCGTCAATATTAAAGTCATATTTTGGTCTGTCTCCTCACCAGAGGAAGTTAGTACAGCCCTCTGTATTCTCCCAAGAAAGGCAAGCATTATATATTACCCTAAAAATTTCCCAATCTTCTATTTTATTCACACTAAAACATAAGCAAATCTTGTTCCTTTCACGGCAGCTCTGGGATCACACGATGCAAATTCACATTCGTCTTTCTCAACATTCACCATAGGATTCCCTGGAAAGGCAAATTGATCGAGCCCATTGCTCGGCTTCACTTTTAACTTGAGAAAATTATACTTTTTTTATTATTATTATTTTCATCATCCTCTCATCCTCATGCATAATATTGAATGTGTGTATGTACATTAGATTAAAATGATGTGGTGTCTAACAATAAGTGAGTAGAGACGGACGGTAAAGGTAATCGGAAAAAAAGGAGATGTATTTTTTCTGGCACCATCAATACACACGGCATGATCATCAGGTAAGAAGGAGAGAGAGCCGATATCATTCCCGCATCTGTTGTCTGACACCACCACCACTGCAGTGACTTCTGTTGCTGTTATTATTATTACAAGTTTCATCATCACATCAGCTCATGTGTACATTCACGCAGCCATGTAATGAGTAGGCAATCATCCTCCTCTCAAAACTCGTCATCATCATCATAATCATTATTCAGGAAAGGATGGATGGCAGAGAAGAGAAAAATATTGACTTTTTTTGCACTTCTGCCAATAATAATCCGAATGTCGTCTTTCAGTTTAAGACTCTCCTCGCGCACCGTGTGATAAGGATGATGTTGCAGTGGGAAAAAAGATGCCTGGAAGGGTTGCACATGTAATTTTTGAAGAGCTATTCTACAATATAAAATTCAAGTAAAACTTTATGAATCCATGTTTATCCCTCTTTCTGCATTGTTTACATGTGTTTTTTTCTCGTTAACATTTCCTCACTTTGTGTGCGTGTCCTACCTCAAAAGAAACAAAGAACTTTGTATTTTCTCCGAGACACTGGAGAATCTATGTATGTATAAAAAAAACTGTGTAAAAGGGTGTAAATCATTTTTGCTTACCATTTCCACCTCATTTATTTTCCATTTGCAGCTTTTAACCTTGTGCAAAAGAAAATGAGAAATGTTTTCTCTCAAGTCCTCTGTTTTTTCCCAGCTGTCCTTCAAATTAGCATAGCTATTTATTTGTATTCTCTTTGCTTGTCGAGAAGGCACCTGCTCCTTCACAATTTAGCTTCAAGTCCTTTATGAAACGTTTAGTAGTCTGTTAGCTGGGGAGAGAGAAGAGATGAGAACGGGAATTCATCTTAAAAGTTCCCTATTGGTTTTATTTTATCGCATGAATTGCAAGGTGTGTGGAATGATATATGGGATAATTTTTCCCTTTTTTCATAAGGAGCCTCAGCCTCACTTGTACTTAGGTATAAGTACACGTGAATGTCTTTTGGAGAATAAGAAGGGAAATAAAACGGTTAACTTGTAAATGAGGAGGACTAGCAGGTGGCAGGTTTTTGTCCCTTGTTGTTTCTCTTTCTAGTTTGCTCACACCTTGTCGGCTCTCGGCTGGAGTGTAATAGTGTAATAATGCAGGATAATTTGATGTGAGGTCGGGCGGGTGGCGAGTCGAGCCGAGTAGACTTGTAAATGTACAATGCAACCAGGTAGGTGCGCATGATATTCTAAAAAAGGAAGAAAGAAAATGTGGATAATGATCCACAAATGAAATGAATTATGAGAGGATTCTTTTAAATGAATACGGTAAACCTTGCATAATTCATAGCTGGTAAAATATTCCTAATATTGTGTGCTTACAATGAATTAATAATTTAAAACGGATCCACCTGAAAAATAAGACTACCACTGCATAACTGTATAAGGGAGAGCACACAACCACCTGAAAACTTTCATTTAATTCTCATTAATCATTTCTTGTCGTCGGCTCCATGTCTTGTTTACCTATATCAAGAGACCCTGGTCACAATTCATTCTTGAGCAGATGCCCATCAAGCTGATAACTGTTTTGATGATAGAAACAAGCGAAAAACTTTAGGGGTTTAGTCTCCTTGTAAATAGCATTGTCACGGCCACCGGTTCTGTGTCAGTAGCGTTGTCCCAGGTTTTCATGTTACCCTTTTTTCTGTAAAAATATGCCCACATTATAAATTCCAGTCATGGGCCGACTGCCTTCTGGAAAATAGGAGTGATGTAAGATACATAGTAACATAAGGCACGACATCCATCTAAATGATAACCTTTAAGGAAAGTTTTTTTGTAACAAAAAGATTGAGCCTCTCTCTTGAGTTGAGCCATCCCGTCGTAATTCCCATCTTTTTTATTCTCCAACCGCTGGGAAACACATCTTGTCATAATAATCATGTATGTCATGTATTACATTGTGATCATATCAGTATATGATTACCCTAAGATTTCCCCTGTTTTACATGCGATCATAGTCATCATCATATCATACATAACCACAAAAAGAATATTTCCCTTCAACTTTTAACTTTATCCCTTTTGTGCTCAAAAGACTGCAGTAGTTTTTCCCGTTGTCATGTGAAGTAAAAGAGTTGAAGACTTGATGAGAATCTTCACCACATATTATCATCATCTCATCATCCTCTCATATATTTCCCCATTGGATCAAAACTTTTTTTTATTTATTCTTTGTCGACTCTGCTGCGCTCATACACACCAGCAGCTGCTTCACTTGACGGCTAGTTTAGGCAGGTAAAAAGTCAAAGAAAAAGGATTACTGTCGAAAGAGAGAGGAGGAATAAGAGGATGATCCCCTATTGCCTACTTAGGATGAGGTTGAGTGACGGATTACAAATATTACTTGTATGTTCTTCCACCATATTACCACTTGAAAGATACGAGCCGACACAAGGAGCGGCTCTGTTCAGCAGAGTTGTAAGGTAAACAGGAGCTTCTCTCTATCGGAAGGGAAAAAAAGGAGTGTGGGTCTCTTCATAAAAATTCATAATCCGCCGAAAAGATGACACACGAGATGAATCTTGTAGAAGGATTTACTTCTTGTTCGTGCTTCAAAATGATGAGGACGACGGTCCAACGGTGTGTCAAGTGTAGAAGGCTAAAGCCAGGTGAAGTAGAGAAGGTGGATGATTGATCAATGAGATGAGATGGTGGAGGAGAATAAATGTATATAAAGATCTAGTTATAAACAGAGGATTGTGAAGAGATGCTCATTCATGAGATTTCATTCATGGGGAGAAATGAAAAAAAATGAAGGGAAAAATTGAGAAACAAAAAATGTATAATTGTATTTTTTTTTAGATTTTGGTGACTGAATGAGTTTTTGTATTGTTTGAAGTTAGTTGAATGTTTGGAAGGTGAGCAAATGGAAATGCACATATTTATTTAAGAAGTGAGAGGATAGTAATTAGATTGAGCTTTGTAAATAGCATTGTATCTTCAAAGTAGTTACATTCCAGAAGAGAGTTTTGTTTTGTCTTGTGTATTTTACGAGATAAATTGGAAGGTGTAAAATAGTAAATTACCTTGGGATATTCAAGGGTCTTCTTATTCTTTCAAGAATTGTGAATTGGGTTTTTAAAAAGGTGTATTAATATAAGTGAGTATGAAGAATGCAAACAATAGAGAATTGGGAAATGGACATGGAGAATGAGTTGGAGAATCTGGAGAAGAAATCCATTTTGATTTTTTTTGTTCCTGGATATAAAAATGGTTTTTGTGTTTGGAATAAGTAACAAGTCACTTTGCACCTGTTAACTGTCTTTCATTCTTTGAGCTTGTTAATGAGTTGTGATGACTAGACTTGCATTTGCAGAGAGAGAGAGAGAGAGAGGAGATTTGGAATTATTGGAGTAGGGATGAGGGATGATTGTGGTTTTTGAGATGGGATGATGAATGACTTTAGCCAAACAATGTATGATGGATCGATTATAGAATGAATGTAAAACATTCCACATAGTAAACAGGAGGAATCTTGATCTGGTTTGTTGCCAGCCTGACAATACGGAAGTACAATAGATCAGTACATTTAGTCGTAATAGGTAATATCCAATAGCTAATATAGTGCGT
The DNA here is from genome assembly GCA_027743935.1 of Sinodicranocentrus sp. ZH6. Lineage (NCBI taxonomy): Eukaryota > Metazoa > Arthropoda > Collembola > Entomobryomorpha > Entomobryidae > Sinodicranocentrus > Sinodicranocentrus sp. ZH6. Next base: position 59,083 of record JAHZNA010004714.1, on the reverse strand, counting down.
TATAACCATGTAATTTGGAAAGAGAACCATGACATATGGTCATGTCACTACAAAAATCAGTTATCTTGAACACCCATTGGCGCAAATTTTATTTTGCAAATTATAGAGTACTGAATATTGAATTACAAGAGACTGATTGAGATAGCACAATTGAAAATTGGTGTTATCTTCCAAAGTTTACTTTATAAAGTGTGCAACATCAATATAATGAGTCTAAACGGGTATTTTCTAATTTTTCCAATTTAGCCAAACCAAATCCAGCCTCAAGTACACACATTAGAATGCGTTCAGTATTTAAATGGAAACTATGGACTATTCAATCCACCACTATGGAAATAGTCGATAATCATTTTTAAATCCATATTCGGCAGGTCAAGTCGTGATCCCATTAATACTTACGATGATTGTCACAAACCTCCATGGCGCATTGCTTTTTATTCTTTATCCATCCAGCAAGAGTTTACACCCAGTTTAAATTCCCTGACTCATTATCCTAATGACCAAAAGGGAGAAATAAGGCAAGATGGATTTTAGTTTTTGCGTTCTTTCACATAATCCCATCATCATCACATCAGACAAGACTCATATCATTATTTTCTCCATCCCACCAATTGTCAACGGTCATCATCATTTTTGACCTATGTTTGGTATTATTGTGGCCCATTACGGGAGGATAAAATGTGTGTAATTAACTAGTCACAGATGGATCGATGATGAGAGCAGAAGCTGTGAGTTTTTTTCTTGCTCAGCTTACACAATATTCTTGCATACTTTATCACTTTGTAGTTAATAGCCCTTGTCTCATCAATGGGATTGAGCCGCTCCTCTCTGTAAATAGGATTATGAGGAGGAGCTTGATTTCATTTAAATATTTATCCTCCATTATCCTCAATAAAGTTGGATGAAAACGTTTCCCTCTCCTTCTCCAGCAAAGTTTTCAAGTCTAGTTTACCCAGTGCACTAGCTAACAATCCAATTTGAGTTAATTACAAACGTGATAAGCTTTGGGATGAATAAATGGCAAAAAAATCTTTCTCTGAATCGCTCCCCTTTTTCCCTTCTTATGTAATTGGAAAATTTAACGGAGTTTTTTGTTATCACTTATTTTCCAAGTGAGTGAGTGCTACTGTGGACATTCCTCACTTGGTCACTTGTGGAAGATGAGGTGTGCTGATATGCAATGTAGTGGTCATTCAGTAAAGATCGTAATCTCTATGGGGGTTATTTTCCTTTGAATATTTATTCAAAAGAGGATGATAAGTGGGAAAAGTGGGTGCATTAAATTGCATCCGAAAATCATTTTTCCTGTCAGGAGGATAGTGGAATGTGAGGGGCATTACGAACTTTGTAGAAATCTAAAATTGTTTACGAGGAATTTTACAACATGCCGTGTGGCTTCGTAATGGATAAGGTGTGTCGATGTCGATCTAAAGATGAGAAGACAATTATTTTGATTAAAATTGAATCCTGTATACTTTTGAGTAGATGAAAGGACGCTACTGGGCTTTAGCACGATGTGGCTGAAGTTGAATCTGATGGGTGCAACTTTTCGCAATATTATGACATTTTGCATGAAAACCTAGTAATTATTCCGTTTCTCATTAGTCCCAACCGGTTTCCTTTGTCTGGGTGAATTTTTCACTTTTAATTTGTACCCCACATTTAATTTAATTTAAGGACCCCTTCCACAAAAGTGGTATTCTATCCCATCCGGAATTACTGAAAGCCATAAACCAAAAACTTGATAAGGGATTGTTGCATACAGGTGAGGTAATTTTGATAAGGGAATTGATCCACTTCAGACAGAAAGGAGACGGGAAAAAATACTTTTTTTCCCTTGAAGCAGGAATCAAAACTTAAATCTAAAAATAGCTTGTAGCTTTATCTAAAAGATTAATGGAGCTTGGTATAAATACCTCCACAACAGAATCAGTAGTCGATTAAATATTTAAATGAAGGTAATTAAGATTAGCAGCTATTGGACAGGAGGAAAACGCTATAAATAAACTCTCCTCAAAGTTACCAAATGACGCTAACACATTACCTCGTGATTACCTAGATACCCTATCAGATCCGACTGCCAATGATGATACCAATAACTGGCTATTATTAGATTGACAACTGCCCATTAAAGAAGACACAGGTCAGGATCTATTTTTATAGGAAGAAGATTCCCTTCCAGTTTGCTCACCTAACTTTATATTATAATTTACATAATCTGGTAATTTTCCTCAAGACTTTTTCTATTTCACCAAAGAAATATTTAAAAAAAAAACTATTCCGTTCTAGTCATCCTCCATTATTATTCCAACTAGCCCTTTATGCTGCGCAAGCGGAGAAATAATACCCTCTTTAAAAAATAAATAATGACTTTAATCAACTAAATTACCTTTATGACTACTTGTGTTAAAACCTTGAGCAGACGCAAAAATGACGATAATGATGATACCACGACCTTCTGTTTTTCTCCTGGTGTGGCCCCACTTCCTTCAAGATGTAATTTTTAAATCTCTCTTTCTCTCTACTGTGCCTTATTACAAAGATTTTTCGTAGGTGTTTTTAGAGGATTGCAACATGCGTAGAGCTGCTCGACTCCCTCAATCCCTGATTGAATCCTGTCTAATTGCCGGACTAATCTCTCTCGGCACCATAGCCTGTTTAAAAAATATTACTCTTGTAATAAGCCTGCTGTAATACGCAATTAAAACCATTAGCGCTTCTGGAGGAGCCTAACAGACAACACAGTTGTCCACGAGATCATCATCGTCATGAGTAATAACGTGAGCTGTTTACAGTAAAGTCAAGCATTTGCAGAGAGAAGAGAGAGAGAAAAAAGTCATTTGGAAAATTTACAATCCAATCTTTTCATTAGACACAGACACTCTCACATGAGTTGAAATCTAAACGCGGAAAACATGCCAGGGTTGGTGGAGCCAATAGGCAATAATCCTCTCGAGTCTGTTTTTCGGTAATAAAAAGGATACAAACATTACACTTTTTTATTATTATTATAATCTTGTCATAAATCACGGGCAAATTGGAGGATTATAGTATTGAAGTTTTTCTTCTTCTTTTGATTCAATGAGGACTCATCATCCCGCATTTTACAACTGTTGACACATGACAGTATTTGCATCGTAGCTAATCATAGTCGCATATGGTGTACGGTTTTTATTACGTTTTTCTCCGACCAGGTCATCAGGCGACCGGCTGTTGGCAAATTCTTGGACAAGGGAATTTATTGAATGAGTCATTTATTACAGATTATCTAGTTGTTGTTTACTTGTACAAGTTTACCTGCGAGATAATCTAGATCATTCGTGAATGCAGAGGAGTTAGCAAAAGGGATTGTAAAATAAACAAATTCAATAGTCACACAGACATTTGGTTGTTGTTGGATGTGCAAGTTAAGTTAAACTCCGTGCTTGTATAGTTACCCGGCCAATGACCGAGAGGATGATGATGCCTAATTCAAAAGTGAACTTCCTCTTGTCACACTCAACCAAGCTCATCTCTTTCTAGTTTGCTCTCTTTCTAAAACAATGGGAGCAAAAGCTGACTGGGCGAAAATGAGGTGTAATTGAAAGCAGAGAGAGAGAGACGCTCTATTGTGAGATGGTGAATGGTAAAGGAGAAAAAATATTTTTAATAGAATCACAGAGCCAACAATACTAACAAGATGAGTGTCAAGGCACGTCTTGCAATTAGATTTTGAGAGGATACGTATATATACGTATATGTATAACAATTTTTCATATGGATTTTTGCTTTCCTCTCTTTTCGTCACCGGAGGGCCCTACCCATTTCCCTGCACGATTCAATTAGCTCATCCTTTATTTTTGGCAGGAGAAGCGATTCCAATAATAACGAAGCTTGAAAAATTTGTATCTTTTCTCGCCACACCAATCCTTTGAGATTCTTAGCTTCATTCAAAAGTAATTTGCACGAGGAGACAAACAATTTACTTTTTAACTTGTCATCCTCCACCGCTCACAAGACTGAAGACCACCATCACACGAGATTGGGAGGATTTACTACCCGTATCGAAAAAATACTCTCCTTCCGTTTTCCCCATGCAATATCCCTTTTTCAGTCACTTCGTTTCAGGATGAATTAGTTCTTTTTTATTGTTTTTCAGAATCACTAATGACCAAAATGATTACAATATTTTCTCTCCCTGTGAAACTCTCATTACTATTAAATTTCCTTATGCATGCCTCGCCTCCTTATTTTTCCCCCTCATTAATTTGCGCTGACTGTAAACATCGTCATCGTATTGTATTTGACCGTTGGCTATTTTCAATGAGAAGAGGCTAGATACCCAACACGCTAATAATTTCAGTTGTGGGTCTTCATTTCATTATTGAAAATGACACATTTCATTTCACAAAGTATCCCTTGAAACCGCTAATTATCCTATTTTCTTTAAAAAAAAATCTTCTCGTTTGTCACCTGCATAATTTACAGTGGGCCATTGCATGCTAGTGCGTGTTTGTTGAAGACTATGAGTGTGTTTTTTTTGATAAATGATAAGTAAACATGGACCTATTACAGATCCTCTTGTGAGGTCCCTTTATTAAGAGAGAGAGGATCATGCACATATAAAATGTAATACAGATCATTTCAGTGCATATTATACCCTCCATTAAATATGTACATGAGAGATTAGAGTTATAAAATTATGATGGACATGTATGATATTTTTTTTGTATATATGCACAACTTATAAGGCTTTTGGCTTCATACTCAATTTTTTTCTCAAGAATATATATATAACGCAATATGCTCTTCATGATGATGATTAATTCAGACTGACATGTGATTAATCAAGTAGACCTACATCCTCGTATGGAGGGCATGCACCACGGGAAAAATGTAAGCTGGAGGCGACTCAATGAGCGAAAAAAGCAGCTTTAGAATTGTTATTCTATATTTTTTCATAATATTACAACCGCAGCCCTGTGAATTCCCCTTAAGGGTTGGAAAGAAAAGAGCGTTTTCTCATCTAATTTCCCTTCTTCCCTTTTGTCCAAGAGTGATATGGTCGTCATCTCTGACTGGGAAGAATAGACGAGGCTTGTTATACAAGAAAGAATAATAAAAAAAGTAATAATCTAATATTTCCCTTCACACCTTCTCCATCCCATTGAATATATTTTGTGGAAGAGTTGTAAAGAGAATATCATTAGTGGTGAGTATTGACTACCCTATTCATGCTTTATTATGATTAATAATGTAAAAAAATATAAAGTGGAAGGAAGAAAAAGGCCAAGTGGGAATGTAAGCTTGCCAAGTGCCATCGGCGATATAAAGTTTTTTTTTGCATGTTCTCTATTTTATTCTTCTCTTATGGTAAAGAATGGGAAAGCAGGAATGTTTAAAGGGGGTGGTAGTGATGTGGGTAGGTTATGCGAGTCAATTAATTAAAAACAGGTGGAAGCTAGACCCACATGGAGAGAATTTCATTGTAAAGGAAAGAATGGGTGTGAGAGGTGAAGTGGAGGAGGAGAAGGTGAGTGAAAATGAGGTTGCCCTTTGAATGAATAAAAGACGTTTTCCTTCTTTGTGATAATCTCACTATACCCCAAAAAGAAATTATTTTCTTTCCAGGCGTGTGGCAGCCAACTCTGAGGATTAGCTTTAACAAGGTTTAGTTTTTTATGAGAAAAAGGATAATAGAATTTGGGACACAATTTCAAGCTTGATTTTGGTGACGCAGATGTGCCAAGATGAGAGTCCAGCTGAGTTTTAGTTTGTTTCAATGAAGGGATAAAAAACGGGCAAGGGACTAGATGACAGGGAGGTTTTTCGTTATTGTTTTATTTTTTACTTTTGGATATTGGGCAGGTGAGAAGATAAATAGTTTAAGATACTGACTTTTGTTTAGCTCACTATCTCACAATAAGACACACAAAGAAAAGAAAAAATTGTTGGTTTTCCTGAGAAAAATTAAACACCACTTGCGTGTCAACTTGGTTGAAATCGTCATAAATGAAAGGAAGTAAATGCAACTCTGCGCGGCTTCCAGCACATCTGCATCACTTTGACTTTTAATTGGTCGCTATTCCTTGAGAATGGGAACATGTTTAGTTTTTCTCGAAGGAATTCAAAAATCTGAAAATCCTTTTATCCCAAATTGGTAATTAGTTTGGATTATTGAAGAAGGAAATTTGTTTCTGTTTTGAAGCGGAACTCTCTCAAAGCTACTTTCCGCTCGTGGGAAATTATCTTAATCCATATGTTATGAGTTGCCTACCTCAAATAAAACAGACAGTGAAAGCTTCCCCCTTTCAACACTTGGTTCGCCGTCCAAACGCTCTTTTGAGGATGAAGGAAGTGCCAAGAAAAAAGTATAAAAAGTTACTTTTTTGAGGTAAAATAGTTAATTCTCTGGTTACCTTTTGGAAGCTTGTAGTCAACCTTTTCCTATTATTTTAAAAGAACATATTTTTTCCACTAATGACATTCTCATTTTTTGGTGAAAAAACGAGAAAAAATCATTATTGGTTTATTATATCTGTGAGTTGTTGTCACGCTAGGAAAATGCCACTTTCAAGATGACCACTTTATGCGCGTGTGACATCATTGTAAACAGCTTTCCTTCTCTGCATCCGCCTAAATAGAAGACAGAAAAGAGGGATATTATGCATCCCGTCATATTTTTTTCACATCCGCATCTCATCCAATGCACCAATCCAATGATGATCATTTTTCCCTACAAAAAATTACATTGTTAGAGTACTCATAAGATGATAATAGGATGACATGACGACGAGTGGAAAAAGGAACCGATTGTTTGTTCCTAACACTAATGGTGGAAAAAAGGAATAATCCTAATAAGTCATGAACACCGGCTCCAACTCATCCAACACGCTCAAAAATTGACACATAATCATTTTGAATGGGATTCAAGTCCGTGCATTACTCACTCCATCGTCAGTCAGCCTAGACCACTAACAAGATGAGTATTCTAAATCATCATCATCTGGAGACCTGGAATAGTATAAGGGATACGTTTCTTCTTCTTCTAAAGTGTGTATTTTCAGCCCCAAAAATACTTCCAGAAAAATCTGCCAGTCAGGACGAAGCTTGCTTGGCCTGCGTGTGCACCTCCCTTATTTACCTTATTACTTTTTTCGTGAAAAAATGACACCAGTCGCGGGCTCCTTTAAGGGGTAAAAGTTGATCTTGCAGTCACGCTACAAATAATATAATTGAAGACTAATGAGCCAATAATGAGGGGATGATGACATTGTGTCAAAATGCAACGAGTAATCGAGTCAATTCTCATTTGGAAAAATGGTGCGAGTGTCTATTTTCGTTGAAAAGATGATTCAAAAAATGTATTTTTGATCCGGCCATTTTTTGTTTAGAAAGGGAATCCTGCGAGGGACGAGGGACTACCTGTGTTTGAAAAAAAAACTAGCTATATTACGCATTAGAACGTTTTCCTCTTGTAAATAAGCTTTAACATAACAATAGATTGTCGAGAAGCTCTCCACCCTCATGATAAAAATGCTCAACGTTCATCATAAACCCTCTTATGCAAATCTCAAGTATCATTTCATCCCTCTTGATATTTTGAAAGAGTGCTCCAGTACCAGCGTGTAATCCGTTCTTCGTGCAAGTGCCACTTTTGATGAACTATTCTATCATAATATTTACAAACTATTTTTTCCCTCATTCTAACAGACAAAACAATGAAAGCTAGCTGCCACTTTACTAAGCTAACTTCTGTTTTGAAGTCAACCAATACTTTAGCGTAGGGATGTTCACTTATTTTGAGATGATCACATGAAAAACAAAATTGAATATTTTTTTTAGACTTCCTCAAATTCAAATTTGAGTGTTTCACTCTTCCCAATATTATCATGTATACAAACTCCAATGTCTTGACCATTGTCATTTCTATCATTGTTCCCATTTCATGGATGGATGCTCCTCTTGAGTGTTGATGAGATGGGATTAGTGATAAAATACATTTTGGAGAGAAAACAAAAAAAAACCCTACTGTGGTGCAATATCCTGAGAGCATTTTGAAGTTGACATTACATCACCTACCGTCAGAGTGCAGATGTCCTTTAGAAAAAAATGAAACAATAAGATGATTTACTATTCAGCAAGAGAAACACACACAAAACTGTTTGATTCTTTGATCCCCATCTATAGCTATGTATATATTTTTTTCAAAAATCCCATCATCTCAGACAACAATCGAATTTAGAATAACAATCATCCCTATTAGCATTCATTACAATATTCTCAAACAAAATGAAACTCGCTTAGCCACCAACTAAGCAAGGTAGGTAGTCAGTAGCAAACTATATATTTTTTCAATTTCCTTCACAAACAAAACAAAATGACATATTGCCATCCCATTATCATAATAATCTATAAGGCTTATTAACATTTATTGTGGGGAGTCATTTTACAAGGTAATTATTACCCTATTGTTGGCCAATACAAGAATAAACTTTTTTTTTGTCTGCCCATCCCTCATTATGACAGACATATCCGGTGACACAACTTCCACCAATGATAATATGAATATTAATGAGAGCTAAATTTATTTCAATTCTAAACTCATCATTTGAACTTTTGACTTTGAGTGTTTCCGAGAAGAAAAAAAGAGTGTTTACTCCCGCGCCGAAAATCTCACTTTGAGAGGAAGGAAGGAGGCGATTGAAGATGGATTTTTTGCAGAAGACGCGTCTTTTTTATCCTACAAAAAATTCAAACCGTATCCTTTGTCTACAGAGAAACCTATCATCAACCGTTTACTATCCTGTGCAAATAGTGTATAGATGAACATGATAGAAAAAAATATTTACGATGAAAAATGATTACCACACTACGTGTGCTACTATTAAGTATCTTCTTTTAATATTAAAAAAGGGATAATTTTTTCCCGTCTTCAGCCAACCACACACACAACTTGTATAACTACATAGTCAATTATCATCGACATCTAGGCACCTACCCAAAAACGTCAATAAAAAACAATTCTCAGTTTTCCCTATATACGAATATTATATGAGAGTAAATGCTCCTCAAATCATCACAGTCATCATCCCATGTGCTGCTGCCGGAATACTTGGCTAAAGAAGTGAAGTAGGCGTGTAAACTTTTTCTCCTCTTTTATTATCATTTTTATATTCCCATCAGCTTGAATTTAAATGATTAACGTAATTATCTCCATTTTCCGTCTGTGCTTATGATTATGATGTAGAACCCAGGGAGGAATTGTTTTTTCTCGGATTTTTCTAATAAATTATACCCCCATTAAAATCCATCCATGACTATATGCTCAAGATTTTGTACTTTAGACAGCCTATAACTAAAGTCTAGAAGGGACTAATTCTAGAAAAAAGTATAAAGTCTAGACTCTTATGTTTTGTAAAATTGTTGTAATGATTTACAACCCACACAGAGCTATGATGATTGAAGATGATGTGGTGATGACCAAGATGGCTTTTACACTCCTTTTCCTCTCCGCAAGTTTGTGTGTGTGTGTAATAACGAGTTTTTATAGTGTGAAGGGGTGAGCAAAGCTTAATTTGTTTTTCGATTGGGTGCTCCCTCCTCAAAAACGGATTATCTTTGTAGTCATCGTTTTTTCTTCTCATGTACCAATGAAACAAGCACAAGTACAGTGTCCACTATGGAACAAGAGAAGAAAGCAAGACTCTTTATCATTTACGCTTGTTGACTTTCAAAGTAACGCTTGTGGCCTTCTTGTGCCTTCTTAATTTCTGTAACCAATTCTAACTAATTGTTCTTTCCATTTGGAAGGAAAACAGGAAAAAAATTGAGTTTCTTTAGAGAGAAAAAAATATCCTCTTGTTTCTCCTCTCCTGGTTGTCTACACAGGTGGGGAAGACTTTCTTCATTTTGTCCATTGTAAAAATAAAATGCACATCTGCTCCTCATTTCCACCTTATGACAGTCATCCTCATTCTAGTCACTTCACGGCTCATTCATCTGTGGAGTGGGTTGCCTCACCCAGAAAATAAAAACAAGGTGGTCATCCATGATGATGATATGTATATATGTGTATCCTCATCCTACTCTCTTTCAATGGATGCTTCAAACGGTTTTGTAATAAATGTCGTGAAATAAACATACACTTAAATACTGATCCCCTTTCCCATTAAAAAGTCCTTACTATATACTTTTAGCTTATTATATCAGGTGAGAGGATAGGAGAGGATGTTTTTATTATTAAAGTTTCAGGAAAGATCCCATTATGAAATTTAAATTTTCCCTTTATCCCATCAGTTTCACGAGAATGAGCCAGCAATCAGGGAACAAGTGAGCGTGAAACATTAAACGGGTGAATGAAAAAGGGTGAGGTAGGGTAAAAAAAAGAACATCAAGTGTCTCATTGAGAGAACAATATGCGATCCTGTTCATACCTAATAAATAATCATTTTGAAAAGAAAGCCTTTTTTCTAATTGTTTCCATAACTGATGACGATGATGGTGATACGTGTGCAACGATGCGAGCACAGGTGTGATCTGCCAAGAGAAAACCCAGGATATTCATCATCTACCTGGGATCCTGGTACAAAAGGGATGTCACAATGTTGAGAGAAAAATATTGTCAACAAAGCCATATTTCTCATCGGAATCCGTTTTCAACGGAAGAGCAAACCATATTGTGTGGATATTTTTAATGATTTTTTTAGTAACTTTATATGACATGATGAGGTACAAAAACCACCACAATGTTTGTACGGATCCTTCTGCCTTACACCTCATTACTGCAGCTATTGTGGTCCAATTACTAAATACGAGGGTTGTTATTGTATTGTGATTTGTGGTTTTTCACAACCCCACCACTCCAAGTTGGCGATGATATGAATGGGAAAAAATGTTGAGGATTTTTTTCTTTTCTTCATGAGATGATGAGCGTGCCTAGTCCATCAACTCGTGGCCACGAAAAACCATTCAGGGGAAAAGAGATGAGCACTTTTAAAGATAGATTTTTATATTTAGTGGTGAACAAGGAAAAGATTGATTTTTTTCATGACAATGAATAGATTTTAAAGTTTTTGTGGTAAGTCGTGATCTGCCCATTATCCTTACTGTATTGGGTACTTTTCAAGGGTGAAAAAAACGAGGAGGATTTTTTGAGTAAGATTCAATGATATGTTTTTTGTGGAGAAAAGGCGTCGTGTATTTTCATTCTGAGGTGCTTTCTCTGTCGCACTTGTAGTGTCATGATGACATCAAAGAATGATTTGCAACATGGGATAGTGATTCTCACCCTCATTACGATTATATGTGGACAAATAATAGCAAGATATGATCAGATCAGTGATTAAGGTGAATTTAGATGAAAATGTGGTTCTTTCAGTGGCGAAATGAGCTGCTTAAGGAAGGAAGTTGGTTGTTCATGTGAGAGCTTGTTAGTCTAGCAAAGGAGACGTCCTGGGGTGACAGATGACAATGCCGATATTGCTTCCACTCACGCCAACAAGTTGGTCGTCCCAGGGTGGGAAAAGTCATTGTTACAATTTTTCTCTTGAGTGAGTAGCACAGGGCGAGAGAGAGGATGACACAGAGACCATTTGTAATCTTTTTTTTCTCAATTTATTCCACCTGCTCAACTCACTCACGCTCTGGCTGAGTGTAAGTAGCAACTGAGCAATAGTCAGGGGACAGTATAAAGCCTAAATTAAACTCTGTGGTGGGGATAGTTTGACATAAAGTTTATTATTATCGGGAAAAGGGAGAGGAAAAATCAATTGGTTAATAATCAAACAAAAAAATGCTCCATGTTGCTACCTCTCTTGACAAAGGTGAGTCGGGTCAAAGCACCCTATTCTCGGGTAATCATAAGTGTATTCAGGGGAAAATATATCTTGTTAGTTACCTCACTACTGGGGATACTCACTGGTGATAGTGGTGATTAGGAAAATTGTTGATAATTATTTTTCATTGTATTAAAATGATATCAGTTGTATTCTCCCTAGTAAAAAATTGAGTAGCACAAAAAAAATTCAAAACACTCCACTAGACTTTAAGCTTCATTTCAAAGATGAAGTACAACAAGACTTTTGTTTCACTTGAACACAAACCAACTGGAAAATAATTTTTGCGTAACTCCATCACCACATTAGTCTCGTTGTGAAATGGGACCGAGCAAAAACCCTTTTTATCTGATATGAATACTGATTGGCTGGAAGGAGAACCTAGTAATATTGGATTTCGCTAGATATATATCTTTTTAGCCTCCCTCCAATATGTGAATGTAATTCCTGCCATGAACTGGATCTGCCTACACAAAAACTCGGTAAATCGTTCTCCAAGCTTGTAGCTTTAAAAAAATCGTCTCGATGGCTAAGGGAGATAATAAAGGGGACAAAAGAGAATTGGACATGTTTGTGTAGGCAAAAGTGGGATCTGATATTGATACTCTTTCTTGAAACTTCTCTTAGGGAAATGGCTATTTGAAAGGTTAATGGATCACTAATGACACTCCGTGTTGGATCCCTACCATGTCTTTTTAAATATATCCCAAGAGAAATCATGAATTACACAAGCACAGCTTACCTTTGCGTCATTCCAAGTAGTATTAAATGAGGGAAAGATCATCTCATCAAAATTGTAACGTAAAACGATCCAAAAAGACCGACAAGGGAAGGAGGACAAGTTGTTTGAGAAAAAAAAGAATCTCTCAACAAAATCTTCCTCAGTGGAGTACTATATGAGGGAAGGAAAGGGTTATGGTGATGATGATATTTGATGGCAAAAAACCAGATCACTTTTTTTCCATTCTCCTTCCAGCATATATATGTGTAATGATACAAGTCCAAAATAGTGCATTACTTTCTGATGGAATGATGAAGACGACAAAATGAGCTTTTTGTCGCGGACCATCTTCCCTCTCTCTTGAACATTTAGTCTGTATTAGAGCGGCATACATGGAGTTCGAGAGAGACAAGAGGATGCCGACAAGAGGCGCGGACACAGAGGGATTGCCATAAGACGAAAGAGAGAAAAAGGCGACACACCAACTCACTCTCATTCATTCCCTACTCCTATATATTATCCTCATGTCCACAAACCATTGTCCCTGTCACATTAGTTGGGAGAGAAACAAGGGGAAAAACGAAATAAAATGTTGGAGAGAAGTCTAGCAATACAAAAATCACAATGAATTCTCCTTCTCTCATCTTTCCACAAGAAGGAAGAAAAAACGTATAAACGCAAGTGGACAGGAATGGTGAGCTGAGTCGATGATCAAGTGATCTTGCACTTTTTATGAGCTGATTAGCTGATAATTACAATTTCAGATTTTTTTCTTCTCTTCTTTCTTTCTTCCAAACTAAAACGTTGCTAAGTTGCGCCTGCCTCTGAGTGAGTGTGGATGTGTCCAAATGTGGAGATAAATATGTAATGTATTTCACCAAGAAAAACAAAAGTCTTGTCTTTTTCCTCTTGGAGAAGAGTGAGCTGATGTGATTGATTTATAGTTATGGACAAAGTATGATTGCTCTTTTTTGGGATTATCCCATAATAACATCATCATCATTGTTAATGCGCTGCTTATGGCAAGGTGCGCTTTTCATGTAGCTCTGATAAAGTCGCAATTCTCTCGACTTTTACGACTCTTCAACTGCTGTGGTGAGGTTATTAGGGATTTTTAATATTTAAATTACCCATAGGGCATATATCCTTCATGGAAATTAGAGAGGAAAAACCCATTTTGAGTTTTGATCATGTAAGCATTCAGCAAAGAACAGAAAAATCCTTTTCTTCCATGCTATTGCTACACGCTGATTGTTTTTGTAGATGGGCGACTATATTCACACAACTTCCTAAAAAGCCCAGTGACACTGATGAGCCAAAGTGAAAAGAGTCTCTTTAATCGTCTCATAACTCAATGAATTTCGGCGTGATAACAAGAAGAGAAAATGGTGGATGAATGGTTATTACTCTGTTAAGAGTTTCTTATGTCTTCAAGGCAAAACCGCCTCGACAACTTTTCCCTTTCCTTTAAAAACGTAGTCTTCACATATTACAAGTAATTAGAGATGGAGTGCAAGCGGTGTACACTCCAAGTGGATATATTAGACACGACCATCATCTTCCCAACAATGTTAACACGAGAAGAAGAGAAGAAAAAATCCATCTTTTCTCAAGTCTCCCGACACCTTGGAAAAGAGCTTGTTGATGTCTTCATTAGAAATTACTTGAGAGACTTGGATCCCATTGTATCTCACTCTTAACGTCAATCTCACTTTAAACTCTTGGAAAGAGAGGATATTTACGGAAGAAGTTTAGATTTGTTTTATACTGTTGGCTTGTTTCTCTCTCAAAGAAAAGTTCAACAGATTGCTACTCCTTTCCAATAAAAATTCTCTTATTCACCCCCGTGGGAAAAGAGATTGACGAGAGAGCACTCACAACTCGACAAATTATCACGATACGAGTAAATCCCACAATTTAAATTCCTTGTGGGAAATACACAAGCGGGGTGGACAAAGAGGAAAATAATAATAATGATATCTGCTCATTGTGTGATTCACTCTTAATGGTAAAAAGAAACTGCCATTCTTGCACGGCACGCAAATATTGCGAAAAAAAGATACCTACCTCGGGATATCCCGAGAATGAAGACATTTTTATTATTTTCCTTCCCTCCTTTGGCATTCGACACACTTCCATTCCCGGAAAATGAATAATAGCACATAGTCACTCAGATATGAGGTTTGGGATAACTTTAAGAAATGTTTGGTATAGAAAAAGACGAGAAAAAGTCTTCCATGGAGATTCTCCCTCTTCCCCATATATTACTCTGAGCTAACGTTGGGTAAACAGGAGTCATTTGAAGAAAAGGTGAAGGGACTTTAAAACTAAAAGGTGGTCTTCATCCAAAAGAAATAATGCGTATCGAACCAAAAGGAGGAAAATGGAGATTTTCCCATAATCGACAATGCCATGCTTATTTTCATATATGACATTACACACATGTGTTTTATCCTCAGCCGTTGGATCATTTTCTTAAAAATCTCTACAAGGGAAAAAAATCTCTTGTGTTTGCGCAATGATATTGTGAGCGATATTATTTAGAGAAAAAAATAGTCAGTCCAAGTTGATCAAGTAAAATACTCCAAGCTCACACGCATCTTCTGTTTGAAATTCAAGAGAGTAATCATGCAGAGGAAAATGCATGCATGTATCATGTAAGCTTTTTCAAGTGAGCGAAACAAGGTTGAAAATTGAAGAGAAACATAATAGCCCGTAAAACACGCTAATTTTTTCAAAAAAGGGGAATCATGAAGAGAGAGAGAGAAAAAACTGTATCATTTCACTTTTTTAAGGGAAAAGGGTAGAGACAAGATGAAATCGTTGCTTTGTGTGATCTTTCCATGATCATCGTGACGATGATAATACACAATAGCGGTGTACGACGGAGACGGTCATCATCTCATGATGATATGACGACCAGAGATCACAGATTAAACACAATTTTATAGAATATAAATAAAAAAACTCTGACTCTGTGTAACGTCTTTAGATTTTAAGCTGTTTGAGAGATTTTTTTATTTAAAAAATTCCTTTATTTTCATGTAAAGCATATTTTGCTGATAAATAATAATAAGTATTATCCCTCCGTTTAGCGTATTGTGCAAGCTGCTTACTTGATTGTGGGATTGGGAAAAAGGGAAGGAAAAAAATAGACAGAATTTTTTCCCGTCTGCTTGCCTCCATGCATGGAATCAACACAGATTAAGATAATCATCCATCCAAAGAAGTTTCTGTGTCTGTTTGGAGATGAGGATTTCTTCATTTTTGCTCACCTTACCACACGCTGGATGAGGATCTGTTAAAAAACTTTTTAGCCCGGCACAGCGTCTGTTGTCTGTTTCGTCTCACTTTTCAAGTAAATGATATCACTATGGTGTAGTTCCACAATCTTTTTTACTTGCGTAACAGGTAGAGAATCTCTTGAAGATGAGGGAAGATGAAAAGGAAAAGAAGGGAAGGATCTGTAAAAAAATATATATCATTTTTGTTAAGGTGTACATCTAAAGACGTGAGATTTCGTGTCATTTTGATCAATGACAGGGTAAGAATTGCATTTTATTCTAGCTATAAACTAGACTACTTTATGAAGGAAGACAAGTTCCAGATAAAGAGGAGGATAATCGCTTTGTTTTCAGTATTGATTTGTAATTATAATAATGTGCTCAAGGTTATGGAGAAAGAAATTAAAGATGTCTATAATATGAGCACCTTTTTATTGTCAAGGTGACATATGTATGGGAATCCATTTAAAAAATTGCAAAACAGGTGGGATGTCTTTTGGAAAAAGAGAATTGTATATGCCATCATTTTTTTTCATGTCGATTTGTCGCAATGCAGGCTACTTTTCTCGTGGATTTTGGGTGTGGGTAGGTAACGCAGCCATGTTCAATGACAGGATTTAGGATGGGGTTTTTTGGGTGGACATGAAAAGCGTTTGGTAGTAAACAAAGTTAAAAGTTAATTGAAAGTTAGTATGTGTATGGGTGGCCTTTAAAATTAAAGCGTCTGTTTCCTATGTTAGTTTTACTAAGGAAAATATTCATCTTTTAAACGTATCAGCATCACAGCAATTGAATGGATTACGTAGGACCTACGTCATTAAAAGCAAATTTTTGATGATGAAATTTATAAATGTGCTCACAATCAATCCCAATCCGCATTCATGATCAAGTTGCCAATTTCAATATTGATTTTTCCCCAACGTTTGCAAACCTAATTTATTTCATGATCATGATGTTCCTCCACTCTATTACACACCAAAAAGGTGATGCCATGTTTCCCCAAGATTGTGCACTAGTTGAGGAAAGGAATGCAAAAATACTTGGCAATCCAATAATCCTCATTTCTCTCCTGTCATTATCCAGTAGTAAATAATAATTCACCCTTTCCCCGCATTACCCCTTGACAAGCTTATTCCCTGTTTTTTTGTGTTAACGACTTTGAAAAAATTACAGGATCGGCAGCTCTCTTTTCGCTTCTAGTTTTTTCCCCATAAAAATGGAATGAATTCAACCAGCCCAGGTGACGAGTAAGCATTCAAGATTTTTGTAGAGTGACCTCATGCCGTACAATTTCTACGTGTGTATATCACCGCGGAGAAGAAGAGGTTTGTTTCGAAAGTAAAAATTTGATCTAGTAGCAATCCCGTTTTTTTCCACAGTAGCAAGTTGTGTGAAAGACGTGACTAATCCAGCTAATATTATTATGATTTTTGAGAACCTCTCAATCCCCATGGCTGAAAATACAATGAAGAATTTTCGTTAGTGACCTTTACACATCATTACCATGATGATGAGAAGGAGCAACGTTGTGAGATCGTCGTATATGTTGATGATGATTGAAATTGGGATGAGGAGGAGGAGATAAAATGATCACGAGAATGGTGATGTTCTGTGATGAGAGAGTGGTGATGATAGTGTTTTCCTTTGGAGAGTCAGAGACGCAGACAAAGGCAGACTCAATTAACCTTTCGCTGCATTAATGATGTTGTGTGCGGTATGTATTCAGGCTCTACATTTTTCTGACAATTTCAATCATTGTAAGAGATGATTACAGAGAAAATATGTTTTTTTTTCATTCGGGGGATTACTGCCAATAATTTTTTTCCTACTGGAATTCCACACAAGAAAATTTCCATTTTTATAATGTCCATCTTTGATTACCCCATACGGCTCCGATTAGCTATTGCATGGCTATCCCCTGGAATGATTTTGTTTGCGGAGATTTTCGAGAAAGAGATAGTGACAAAGTTGATATTTTGATTGGAGCTAAATCATGGGGATTTGTCAGTGTCAGAATCAATATAGATGAGAATCGATTTACGAGACATCTACATCACAACTCTTTTTATTATCATTCCAGAAGAAGATAAAGGATATGGTGATTTATCCAGAGAGATATATATCAACAATGATGATCCTTTTCATCCTGGATTTTGAGATATATGGGGAGATGGCTGGGTAAAGTAGTAGTCTTAGTTTGGGTAGCTTCCCTTCGGTGTCCTTTCATCGGATAAGGAAGATTATTAGATAACCAAAGAGGTAAATCTTGGATAAATAAGATACGCACCTGCTGCATATTATTAGAATTTTTGAGATGATATCATCCTCCACAAGATCATTCCCTTTTGATTTACTACCTTACAAGTTTTGAGTGCTCCCTCAGGTGACCACTTTATTTTCTCTGGGCTTCAAAAGTAAAATTAAACACGAGGATTTTTCTCCTCTAAACTGGTCAAAAGTGCGAAAGATGAATTGCTCCAGAGATTACAAACTCCGGGAGCTAAAGTATCCATACAGGTTTAAATGCTCACAACCCATTCCATCCTAAACGGATCTCAGCAGGGTATCGACCTAGACAAATTGACAAGCTCAATATCTGTCCAAGAGAAAATCTTTAACGAGCTTCTTCCCCTTCAGAAAAAGTGACCAGGGTTGATCATTTAAATAATATTGCTCAAGGGTTTTGCAATTCTCAGATTTAAATAAAACTGCTCTATTTCCCCTTTCTTCACCGTCAACGCGAAATTCAGAAAGATCCCGAGCGATATTCAAATTAGCACTGGCTGCTATAAAAAATTGGCCGTGTTAGCAAAAATCCCTTTATCATCCTCGGATTTTTATCTTGTATGACCCATTTTTTATACATATTTTTATTATCCTCTCCTTCAAAATCCACCGTAGAAAGGTATAAAATGATGTGACGTCTCGCCTCTAATCATTATCATTCATTATGAAAATCTTTTTACATATACATATTACTTTAATAGGATGTGACTGAAGTTGAGTTGATATAGAAGGATTTTTTTGGCGTGGCTTTTCACACAACCACCGCTACCAAGATTGGGAGTAATCCACGAAAATGATCTGGATCAAGTGCTTCTCACGACGGAGAGTGAATAGGATGCAAGCATACAAATCTTAAAAAAATACATATATATCTCACTCAGATATATCTTCAAGCTTGAAAAGAAGAGGAAGCAATCAGGATCCGCTAGATATACTCACATATTATACATCTTTTGAGAGACGAGGATCACAGGATCGTGATGGGATCCCTCATTATTCACATGTTGTGTGTGGATCATGTGTCTCCTCTACAATTTTTCTCTTCATCTCTCTCCCTCTTATTACGTGACATTACCCAACACATTTTTTTTTGGATAGCGTGCATAGACCATGACACCAGACACATGTTATGATTATGATGATGACATTATCATAATTTGTGCGTAGAACCCGTTTTTCACTCAAATGAGGGATGAGAGCTATTCTCTGTTGAAGTTGAAAGGGAAGAAAAAATTGTTACTCTTGGTGCATTACCTTTGTGAAGAGTTCACTCACTTGGATGAACTAACAATGAATATTTTTTCTCCGATAAGCTCATCATCAATAAATCGGTGTAATGCTTTGCTCCAATTTTCCCCCCTTTTTTCCTAACAGCGAATCAATCACACGCAACTTTAATAACGATATTATTATAAAGGTATGAAAAAAACTTCAAGTTTTACTCATGGGGCAATGCGCAATCGGAAGTAAGAACTTTTTTCCGCTTACTTCCTTCTCAAATATTAAACCTGTTTTTTCTCTCCTATACTCCTCTCTGCTATTTCCAGAGGAGTAGCTTGCAAAAAATATTATAGTAAAGCAGCTTCATAAAGAAAGTCTAAAGATTTTTGCGTTTTCCATAAAAATGGCTCAATACAGCACAAACAGCCTTATTTCCTTCTTACAAAGCTATAGCTATAAATTCGCAAGCTAACTGTCAACTCCTCTCTTGTTTGCCCTGATGACGAAAGAGTAGCAGAGTTCAATGGCTTTTTTTCCATGCCATATTCTCCCCCTTCTTGCGATTTTTACCTCTTTCACTCCATCCACCACACTAATCCACAGTATTATCCTAATAAGAGGAGTGAAACCACAAAAAATAATCCTTTTCATATTATAATAATATACTGTGCTCTATTGTCCACCCAGAGTGGATACAAGATTCAAGCTTGCCTTCTCTCCAAGATGGATTTTCCTATGTAAAATAAAATAAAAGGAGAACCCTCTTAGAGAAAACTATACACCCCGTCAAGTACGCTACCGGTTGAATAAAAGTTTTTTTTTAAAAAGTTTCCCAGTCCATCCAACCCCAATCATTTACAATGAGTGGGTTGACTGAAAATGTTTAATTTTAATTTAACAATCTCATCTCCCTCAAGAGCTATCCTTTATTTTCTGCAATAATACATTGTAACACGAGGAGAGAAAGAGGTTGAAATAACGCTCTTCAAACAAAACGAGTCCAGACTGAGTTTTTCTTCTTCTCATCTTCAAATATCCTATTCTTTTGTCATGACGGGGATGATGATGATGGGATTGAACAGAGTAAATATAAAAGTGCGAGTTGTGGTTTCGTCGGCGGGTGAAACGGAACAGAAATTATGATTATTATTCCTCTCACTTGCTGTATCATTGGAACAAGTATGAATTGTTCAGTGAATGGGTGATGGGCATATACTTTGACTTTTATATATTTCTTTCTTCCGTCTTCCACTCAGCTATCATCTTTTCTCTTATTTCTCTCTGTAAATATTTTTCAAGCCTTGACACTGCCTCGATATAATAGCCGTGTGTGTAAGGATGATCGACTACCTTGTCCTTTTTCACCTGTCAATCACATTCCATTGTTGGTAATTACCTTGCATTCCCTTTTCAAAGATCATGGTAAAATCGTTCAAAGATGGGTGAAGGCGAAAAAGCTTGTTCCTTTTTTGTAAAGCTTCCTCCTCTCTTTAGCGTTTCAAGTGGTAGCAGAATTAGTGGCTGACAATTCCTCCACAATGGGGATAACTTTAAAGGGAAGATAAGAGGGGGATGAGGATGACGAGCGAAAATGATTTTTTTCTTCATTCTCAGCCTTAAAATGTTGAACATGATAATAATGATGATGACTTTGGTAAGGGAGAAGAAAAGGATTTGAGTTTTGTTCAAAGAATAAAACAAGTCGTTCCATTATTTCACATTATTCACAGTGGACAAGGGAGTCATCGAGCAGGCGAGCAAATCCACGGCAGGAGAATGAATAGCAGAGTTGAAGAAAAAAATCACTCGTATCATTTCACTTTGTGAATTGAATTGACTGCTAGGAGAAAATAAGATGAGAGTTGAGGATTTTGACATGACAATAGAAAACTTCCAAGGAAGAAGAGGTAATAAGAAGATTTAAAGAAAATGAGTGATTTGATCCACTACAGGACAAGGTGGAAGGACATCATCTCCAAATAAGAGATTTCTTATTGAATAGAAGAAAAAATTTAAGGGAGTGGAGGAATCCAATTGAGAAAAGTATTTCATTCATTACACTTCCATTAAAAACAAGAGCAATGAGAATTTTAAGGAGGGAGGGGGTATTATTCCAAAAATGAAAAATAAACTGGAAAAATGTATGCACCACCGTGGAGAATACTTTTTTGTTCCACAGAGGTAATTTTTTTGGCATGTGTTTTTTCTCCGGGCACTGGATCATTTTCCGGGTGAATTCATTAAAGTTTTTTTGCTAACTTGAAAAACTTTACTGGAAAAACTGTTATTCAGAAAGAGTTTGCAATATTTAGTAATAAGTCTCACAAATCCTTATCAGACTGCATAGTAAGCACTTCAGATTTGGGTAGGGTAACTAATGTGTCAAGGAATAAATCTTGACTTAATATTAAATCTCTTATTTGAAGAAATATGAAAATAAATAAATTGTAATTAAAACTTGTGAACACATAATGTTTATAAACCTGGATATTTCCGCAAGTTTTGTTTGAAGTATGATATTCCGGAGAAAAAACTAATTTCATAGTTTCCATCCCTCAAAAGATTTCTAGCCTTTTGTTTCCTCTATTGCTAGTGTTGAGTGTGAATTAACGTTTTTTTTTAATTTATACGGAAAAACCTTGTCATGTCTAGAAGGGTGCACGGTGCACCACACAAGCTCCCTATCTTTATACGGGAAAGTGAGCAAATTAAAAGCGTATGCCTGGAAAATCTAAGAGGGAAAATATGTGGTGGACATAATGTATCCAATTAGGACACATATCATCCTCACACGACAATAAAAATGGTGATGAGAGTTGACTACGTGCATTAGCAGGTTGATCATCAAGCGAAAAAAAATTTGACGAGTGACTGACTTCTCAAGAGAGAGAATGTCGCTCACTCTTCTAAATTTTTTTTGGAATGCCACCTTCCCTTGTGCATTTTGCATAACTATATACTCTAATCTTGTTGATGATCATTTTGGTATGTAATTAAATTGGCAGTTTGTTCCTTGTCCAACTGGATGTCGTTAAAAGAGTGTAATAAAAATTGTGGAATGATCCTGTACTACATTCATTCCAGGCTGCTTTTAACTCATTCACTTGAGAGAAAAAACTCACCCCGAATCCTCATTCTGCAAAGGCTACCTTTCTAGATGAAAATAAACCTTTTCAAAACATCTAGTTATTCTCCCAATTTTCATATCTATAATATCAGTTCTCTCAGTTCAATAAAATGGAGGACATCAATTAAGGAAACTTTGATTTTAAATCCTTGCTATTTTTTCTATTTTTTCTCACAAGTTTACATCACCATTTTTATAACATTTTAATGCATACATATTTGAGTTACAAAAAACCAGCGGGAGGAGACTGCTCCTTTTTCAAGCTAACAATTAAAATACCACTAATGATTTTTTATTATCTACTTCTTGTAATGTACTATACGTGTCAAAGATAGAGAAAAGATGATGGGTGCGCTTCTCGTCATATTTCTCCTGATAAGATTACCCCCATTATTGAGCTATACATCCTCCTATTCTCCTCGTTATTTAGATAAACACAGTGCCTTACTCTTTTCACGGAGGGATGTTCATCCCCATCCCTTGGCAAAAAATATGTGGGAAGGTTGAAAAAATTGCAATTTATTTTCAACAAAACCCGTTCCCCTCGGCCAAACCCTTGTTCATGATGGAAATCATCACAAATTAGCCTTCCCAATCACCACCAATGCTCACAAGTTGGAACAAGTCTACAAATAAATAAAAATCACCTTGTGTTCTCTCATTTTAGAAATATAATCTTCCCTCTAAAAAACAACATCCCTTGTTGAATCCTCCTTTTGCAGAAAATCTCAGCCCGAAAGAAAGTCTCAAGTGAACTAAATTATAAAGCTAAGGATGGTGGGATATATGATGTATAAAATGTACACACTGTCATAAATTAGAGATACAATTCACTACATAACATTGCAATTGCGTGAGTGATAGGATAACAATGATGATAACGACATGATCATCATCATCCTACCTTTTCTCTGCATACAAGAGTGTGTCTGCGCACCCATCTCATCAACTTCTCTTGTGTGCTCCTGTGCTTCTTGTAAATATCCTTTTTTGACACATGCTACATATCTCCCCGTCTCGACTGTGAACATTATTTGTAGTGCACAACAAGCGTATAAACTTGTGCACACATTATCCTCCTCATCAGCTAAATATACAAGTATATATATTTATATATAAAGTTTGCACTCATATCGCTATCATTTTTATTGCAACCAACCCCATCATTTAAACCCTTGGCAATCTTTACCCCTTTCAGAGAAGAAAAAAGTCATTAAGACAAAAAATAAAATAAAATGTATGAGACAAGAAACCCAACTATTTTTCCGTGGATAGTAGTCTCAAAAAGACACATTGCTTCAGTTGAGGAGTAATTGGACGAGAGGGAAAGAGGAAAACATGGGTTTTTAAATATAAAAAATACTTCTCCCCGCTTGGCCTTTTCTTGTTGAACAAATCATGCAAGTTGTAAAGAGCAGGTAAGACATGGCATAAAAAGAGGTGCAAATAATATTCCTGTGTGTACAAACCTTAAAGAATGAGTGAATGAAAGAGAGAAAACTGCATCTTACTCCTTGTGTAAGTTTACTATGTGGATTTTTATTATATCACATCTTTGCTTCAGAGAGAGAGAGAGATACGTACATTTAAAATGTTGCATTGCAAGACAGGGATTTTTTTGCGTCTTCATAGAATCCACACTGGGAGTCAATTCTCTCTCTCTCTCCATGTGTGTGTCTTTGTTCATATGTCGATGATGTGAATGTCCAGAGATGAATGTTAAAGTATTCACCTATGATATCACAATCTGTTACGTGCATGTTTCTTTTTTTCCTCATGTCCATGTTCTACAACATCACATAGTTTTTCTCTGATAGTATCATCAGGATGAGGATTTGAAAGAAAAAATTAAAAATGCATCATATATACATACATGTATAATATATATTTTTCACAGGAGCCAAAAAGCGGATAGCATGGCTACTAGTAATAATAACAATAATCATAATAATAATGAAAGGTAATATTTCCGAGAGTGGTGTTCCATGCATGCGTGTTTCCTAATGGTTTCAGAAGAAAAAAGCAGATTATCCGGAGCAAAAGTTTCGTCGTCTCTTTTCCTCTCTCCGACTGAAAATGTGAGCAAAAGACCACATTTTGTTATAAGGGGGTAGGTTGCCCATAAGTAAAAATAATATTAAATGTGTGTGTGTGTGTATGTTGCCTATGTACATAATGTTACATTAGTCAATTTCATTTTTACATATTAGAGTTGGTCTCCTCCACTCTGAAGACAAAAAAATAAGAAGAGAAGAGCACTGAGCTAAGTAAGTGGCTGGGCGGATCAGGGCTGCACTTTAGAGAGCACACCTCTTTTCGCCCCTTTTCAACGAGTGAGAGTCCGACAGGGTCGGCTTCTCTAGCCAATGAGGGTGAGAGACGGGGAAAAAAGTGTGATGTGGGTGCAGAGCAGGGAAGACTGCTACAGGGAAAAAATATTATGTGGTTAATAGTTGAACACTTGTAAGCAAGGCAGGCAGGCCAAGTGAAACATTGTTTTTTTTCCTGTAAATCTACATCATTGTAATGTGGATAAACGGCGGAGCCTTTTGTACCACGTAAAGCTTTTCCTGGCAGAAAAGATGTGTTGGAGATCTGAGGGAAAATGTAAAGTCTTGCTTTGTTTTTCAAAGTGGAACATCCAGTATGGAAAGGTATGCCCACAAAAGTCTATGGGGTTATGTAAGTTTTTTTTTGTGAAAAAAAAATCCATTGCAATCCTGCCCTCGTCCATGGTCACCCTTGCTACTTTGCATAGAAGAGAATGTAGGAGAGTGTGAAATGAGAGTAATTAAAAGGTGAAGAGTTGGTCAATGAGTGGCGCACAGTATACCTGGTCATGTTAGGAAAAAATATTCAGATGTGTTTTTTTTTCATATTAGTTTACTGCATAAGAAACATTGTGTTTTAAAGGAATAAAAATTGTGTATTGTGTTGCCGAATTTTTTTATACTTATTTGCGGAATTTTGGAAAATCCCATTAAGAATTTATTTTTGTTGTAAGAAAATCCACATTTTTCTCTTTACTTGACTACACAAGCACATATTTTTTCTTGCTTTCCCCACATTTTAAAAAAATTCTGGACCTGTTCCTGAACTCATTTTTCAAAGAGAAAACAATCTTGGACACACATGAAATCCTCTTTTGTCGTAACTCACAGAAAACATGAATAGTTTGCGAAAAACACTTTACCCATCTGCATACCACTTTGCATACGTGCTCTCTTTACAGCTTGGCAAATCCAATTTTTCTGAGGAGCTCATACACAAAAAGCTGGTGAGAGATGCTGCCCCAACTTGGCTCTCTTGTGTGTTTTAATCCTTCTATAAAATCCCACTCATGCTCAAAACTTGTGTAAAAAAGTCTCTCCACACACATCTCACCTTTTTTCATATACAGGTAACAAAAGACGAGGAAGGAGCTCACTGCATTATGATACCTGTCCATGTTGCAAGAGTTAGTCCACACAAGAGCATAATATTATTTAGCCATTTCCCAAACCGTTGGTAACCACCTCGACGAAAAAAACGTGTGTGCATCTAAACAGTTCAAGTGTGAGTGTGTCTGCTTCCCTCTCCACATTATTTTCTGCTCCTGTGTGCGCCTTGACTTGACTCGAAAAAAAAGTATTATAGCGAGAGTCCACCTTTATTTTTTTACTATTATTATTTGCTCTCACTTACACTCACATAATCAAAGAGATACACATGGTTGTTGTCGCTGGGCTCTGAAGCTAGCTGGTTTTTTAGTAGTTTTTCCCTCAATCTTGTCTATGCTTCATCTCTGCCTATCTCTCTTGCTCGTGGTGGAGAGATGGGGATATGATTGTGAATGTGGTGGCCAGAAGAGAAGAGAAAAAAAGGGAAGAAGTGGGAAGGGAGACTTTTTTCCCAAGTTCACTCCTCGTTGTGCAGTGTGAGTGTGTGTTTGCTCCTAGTATCTTCATTGAGCGTGAGCATTGTCGTCGTCCTCTTTAACCACACATTAGCCTCATCATCGTCATCATCATCCCCACCAGGAGTGGAGGGCTAAGCCCTGCTATCACTTCACCGCACTCCTCACTCCAGATCTCATTTACGGATGTATTCCCAGGCGAAGCGGAGTTGGGAAAAGTGAGTGTCTCTTTTTAAGATCCGGGGAAAAGTAGTACGGATTTTTTATAAAGGATACCGGTCACGGCAACGTGCAAGAGGATTGTGTCACATCTTGGTTATTTTTCGTTGGGAGATTTTTAAAAAAATATACATATTCTTCATCCCAAAACAAAATAAAGAGAACACAAGGGAAAATATAAACAGAGACTTGATAAAAAGTGGGATGTGCATTTAACAGTGGAAGATGTTGGTTATCTTTATTGCTTTCGTGATAAGAGGAAACGTTCCTTGACTAGAAGAAGACAAGAGGATAGCAGCTGTGGTTAGGGCTTTTTTTAAAACAAAATGTGTTTAGCTAAGTATTCCTGTCTAGAAGTTGACTTTGCAATTGGCATGAATGAAAGTATCTAATATATTGTTTTTGTGGGGGAAGGACAGGAAAAAAATAGGCGAGAGATTCACGTGACTAGCAAACTAAAGGTGACTTGTGAGAAACCCTTTTAGAACTGAGGCTGAAGGAAAGTTTTAGTGACAGTTGTATAACTTAGGGTGTATCCCTTTCTCTCTTATTATCATTTACATTGATGGGGTAGAAATAAGAATTTACAAAAAATAGCGGATTTAAGCGTTTTTATATTGAAAACTAGAAAAATGCAAACTGTCCAAAAAAAATACAGTTTCGTGTGAATTAGTGACAGTTGCGCGTGAAAACGGATGACAATGTCTGGCTATTTTGAATCTTGTATTTGTATAGAATTTGGAAAAAAAATACAATTTGACTTGTGATTTCATTTAAAGATTTTAGAATCTGAGTGATAACGTGATCAAAAATTTCCTCTTATTCATTTAGTTAACTTTGTGCATCCCAATATATTAGAGATTGATTTGTAGCAAAATTTACATGGGAGAGTTTTTTATAAACTGGGAAAGTGTCAAGTATAAAAGTGCAGAATTCAATAGTCTGTAAAGTGGCAAGTGGCTTATGCTGATGGTTGTGGAAAACGGTAGAACAAGCCCCAGCCGGCTTCATCACCCACCCCATCCGCATCACTTATTTAGCCAAGTTACAACTCCTTGGGGGGACATGGAGTTCCCTGGGCAGTTACCATCTAGCGCAACAATTCCAACTTCTGCAGGTACTTATTTTTACCTTTCAGTTCCACCATTCATTATCCCATTATCACTTTCTAGTTAATTCATGCCGGTAGGTATGTAACGGCAATTAAAATCTTTTAAACATCTTCACACGTTCCACCACTTGAGAAAACTCCCTGTGTCAAGCCCAACATTAGCCCACCTCTCTACAAACATTGTTGTCTATAACTATTTTCCTTAGTAAATTGTCGCTAATCATCCCATGATGATATTAGGCAGTAGCGCACAATCAGTGAGACAAAAACACCTACTCAAAGTAATCAGGAGAGGTGTGAACGAACAGAAAATTACTCAAGTGAGCATCATTTCCAATCAACTTTCCTCTCTTGAATGCTAATCCTCTGAGCAAGGTGCATTTTGTCAGTGAACATGGGCAAGAATATACAAAAAAATGGATTTGATATTTAGAGAGATTTTTTCCTCTCTTCGGATACCAGCCACAAGATGAGTTTTAGTGGCACTAGATAGGCACCACGGCAACAATCTAATCGAGTGGTGATAATGATGATCATAATCTGTGCATTGCATTCTCACTATTTATTTCTCCTCGAAAAATCAAGTTTTGGCTAAATCCTCTTGACGCTTGAATCATCCCCATTTCGTTGCACAAGTGAGGATGTTTAGTAAATGAAGGGAAAAAAATCAATTGAGGAGATGAGGAATATAAAAAAAATAATGCTCGTTTGTGTCGGCGGTTTTTCACATTGATATTTGATATTAGTGGGGATCCGATCCCAGGGAAAATGCAAATGGTCCACCTTTTTTTTCTCGCCTCTCATGGTTCCTCCACTGAAACCAGGTATTAGTCCACATTTTGGCTCCACACTTCTGCTCAAGCTGTCTGCACACTTTGGAGACCATTGCACCCTTTAAAACCTAGCTGTAACTAGTAATCTTTTTTATTAATGTCAGAAATCCCTTCCCGAAAATTCGCAATTCCATCTTTATATTCCTGGTTATAGTTACTGGTAAGAGTGGAAATTTTCTACAAGGTGTTGAGGAGTTCACCAAAGATTTTAATGCAGACCTCGCTTAGCAAGCTTACTCACACGTTGAAAATGTGTTGATGATTAAAATTTCATTTTCTTCATGCCACCCGCACCCCACCAGAGTTGAGGTGAGCTCGAACCAGCTTCAGTAATGAAGATGAGGGAAACCCAGTAGCTAATTTTAATCCGATAATTGCTCACACTCACTCCCGCGTAATGAATCTTTAATCAAATATTCATACAAAAAAACATTCTCATTTCACCTTCTCGGAACTTTGCATTTGTTGCAATTTTATAATAACAAGGAGGTAAATTAGCCTGTTGCACATTTCTCACCAAGAGATAATGATGTGAGCGTTTAGATAGGTGGAGGTAGGTATTACATGTGTGCACATTATTTACAAATTAGAAAGATTAAAAAAATTCTCTCTCTGAAAAAAGTAATACCTCTCTACTTCTGCCCCACAAGTTATGATTATACAAGTTTCCCGAGGATGACAATATCCTACTTAAAAATTCAAACTAACACTTGTCTCTCTCCCTCCCCAGTTGTGTGACAGTCGCTGACACGCATTAATTTCTCGAGAGAACAAGTTGAAGTTGAATTTGTTATGGAGGAACACGTGTCTGTATGATTTTTCTAGAGTAAATTTGTTATCATTTTTTGTCAAAGTCAAATCCCATTTTCTAGCATAACCTATACCTACTCCATCATTGTAAATATCTAGTTCGCAGTGATCATATTGAACGACAAGGTTTGATTCTTATGCAAAAAAAAGTCATTCAAAGTGGAGATATCAATTTTTCTTCTCAACATCCTCGTCCTTTATCAATCACTCAAAACGGTATGTATGAGCGGGCTAGTTATAATATGTGGTGATATGTGGTGTGTGGAAAAAATTGAAACTTGAGTAGTGATTGGCCGTGTTATGGGATGCCACAGGTGTTTATTACAATCAATTATTGGAGCGAACTAACTGCATAATAACACTTGTCAAAATAATGATGATGATATGGTCGCTCAACCTCTTTGCATTCAGAGAGAAGGAATCAATTTCGGGAAAAATTTCCTCTGATCCCCCTGCCAAGAAAAGGGGGATAAATTGGTTAGAAAATTTTTGTAAAACGTATTACGTCTTTTTTTGCCATCTTTTTTTGCATCTAGCGAAGAGAGCAAAGAACAAGTAATGAGATGAGAGGTTCGAGGTGAGAGAATGTGATGAACACGCACTTTGTCTTAAAGTATAACTTTAAGTTGATTATTGGTGAATGACTGAAAATATATGATTGCATCATGGTAAACGCTCATGGAATAATCACACCGTTTAGTTGTCATTAATCATTTGTAAATACGAGATGGAGAGCGTTGCCTCTCTTTATTTTCACTTTTTCATCATCATTAGCTCACCTATTAATTCCTCACTTTGCCTCCCTCTGGGGGACAAGGAGGTTGGGAGATGTACCTTTGTTTGGATAAATTGTGAGGAGGTAACGTTCAATGATTATTTTACCCTTTTAACACCAACTTCCTTGAAAGGGGCATTATTTTTAAAACAAAAGGAAAAACCATTTAATAACCAACACTGCCTCAGATTTGGACATTCCGGTCTTATTGGGATGGGTGTTGACTTTGAGGAAAGTTAAAAGAGTGACCATTGTGGTCATCACGGTGGTTCGGCTACCCATCCATTCATCATAATGAGCACCATTCCTCTCCAAGTTTGGAGGCAAGAGGGTGGAAAAAAATAATGTAATGTGGAGCAGCCCATCTCTCTATATGATTATTGGATTGCATGCTCTCCATGTGAAATAAAGGGGATGAAAATATGTAAGAGGACAAATTGGACTTGTAAAAATACACACAACTGTTAGAGAGCGACATGTTATGTGTGTGTGGAGTACTCTACAACTCCTGCACAATCACAGGGAGACAAGCTAATCATTGTCGACATGCACTACACCACCACTTCTTACTTGGTTCACTCACTTGCCACCAATTCTATGGAAATGATGATATGGTGGTAATGGTGGTGACGACGATGATGATGATGGCAGCAGGATAATCATGTAAGAACACTTTGCGTGTGTGTCTACACCTTCAATCCAATAAATGGCTTTTGAAGGGGAGAAAAAAAGACATTGTTTGTCACCAAACATATAATATTACTTGAGTGTGTGTGTGTGTGTGTGTCTTTGTATTTTGATGAAATTGAGCCGGATACAAGTAAAGTCATTGCCCAATCGCCCACAATTTCTTCTTTGAAAAGACATGCGATTTCTCGAAAAATTAAAACTATTTATTTCAACACATATATCCAAGAACAGAGTGGTGTGGTAGGTCTAGTCTTGAACCTTTTTTTCCACGAACAAGAATTTTTATTTCGTATCACTCCACCCCGACTATGTTTTTATAGGAAATATGCAATTTTGTCATTTTTTCTCTCCTGTCATACTGCATTTGTCTCCTTTGATAAATTCTCTGAAAAGGATTGATTTTTTGTAGGATTTTAATTGCGCTTTTGATTGATTTCAATAGTGATAGCGTGAAGGGAGGTATCCTCGCCGGATTTAATGGGAGCGAGCTAAATTGAGAGAGAGAAGAAAAAAATTATGATTACAGTCTGAGCGAAGATCAAAGGGCGCGTTTTCATATTCAAGTTGATACGTTTTTTTCCCTGTAATAATATGTATATTTTTCCTCCACCAGGAATTTTTTTTTCAAACTCTTTTGCTAACTTGCTGCTTGATTATGATTACGCTGGGAAGAGCTTCTTTGCAAGTATTTCAAGTCAATTGAAGAAATTATTATACCTATAATACTTGTACTCATATTTGGATTGCCAAAAAGAGCAAGAGAGAGGGAGAAAGAATGAAAAAAATTGTTGCACATTATTACTGTTATTAGCGGAGTTGTTAGCGTTCTCTCAAGGCATCTCGATTACCATAATTATTGTCATCAAGCTTGATAGTTACTTTGTTTTGAATGTCATCAAAATGATCCTAAATGAGATGGGATGATACAAAAAAGTGCAAGTTAAAGGAAAATGTGTAAGTTTTTGGGAGGCAGTTTGAACGTTGAAAATTATTAGAGGGACAAAAGAGATAAAATTCTTTTTAAAAAAATAGATTATATTTTTGTACGTACATTACTTTAACGTCTTTATGAGTTTTGAGAGAAAATTGTTACAAAAATAACCCATTTGTTGTCAAACTGTGTATACTACAGGAAATGGGGATTTTACTCGAGTTTGTTCCATTTTTTAGGAAATCCAAATGGGGTAAAGAGAGTCAAAGTGTTTGCATCCGGTGAGGACTATAAAACAAAAGTCGTTTTGATGTGTGTAATAAACATAAGAGGGAATAAAGGAAGCTGGATTTTTATGACTTTTTAATCAAACTCATGATTTATCAAAGAGAGTATAAAATTTAGTGAGGGACTAACTCAAAATTTTATTTTACGACTTTTTTTACCTCCCTATAACAATGAATGATTACTCATTTATCTATCCTTGGACACCATCTGACGGAGGAGGAAAATTTATATTTTGAGCCAAATCCTGTCAAATTATCTTAAATCAAATTGGCTAATTCAACAACAATTTATTTAAAGGTGATATCCATCCAATTGCAAAATTTAGCAAAGAGGTGAGAAGGGAGTGGTGGTTTATTTTTGTGATCTGATTATTCACCATTTACTTCCCTTTTCCACCTTCACCCATTTTTCTCTTTAAGATTTATTCAACAAGTATTCATTTTTGAAACCCCTTTTCCATCCCCACCTCTAATTTCCGCTCCACTTTGGCAAATAGTGAAGCAAGCCTTAAGATAACAAAATTGTTTGATCCTTCAAACACTATTGCAAAATTGTAAAAGAATCCTTGTCAAAAAGAGAATACATGTGGTTGTATGTGTTTCTTTCGCTTCGTCTCGTGTTTGCCTACTCCACAAAAAAATTTTTTTTGTTCCTTCTCTTCAAGCTTTTGTGATTGGCTGATGGTGGCAAACTCACTATTTCAGTGTGCAATCCCAATTTACCTTTTTTCCTTCTCTTCCGTTCGCTTTCTCTGGTTAAGAGGGACTCTTCACAGATGAAGTTTTTGCTAGCTCATGAAGTACCTTTTTTCTTCTTTAAAGACACCTTGTCTACAAAAAAACCTTTTTTGCTTCTTCTTATACAATACAATTTCATAATAGAATTACAAAATAAAAGAATGTTTGAGAATTCCTACACTTGACTGCGTCTCTACACAAACAAGCCTATTTCCTCATTGCAAACTTTGACAATGAGCTCTTTTCTGACGGGAGATGAGGAGAGGACGTGAAGTGGTCATTTTTCTGTTTTTCTTCTCTCTCCTCGAAAATATCCACAAACACTATAAATACTCGTACTCCTTGTGTATCTCTTTGGTTAGATGTAGAATTGCAAAAAAGTCTTGTGTACTCATGCAATTTCATCTCCTCAGCAAAGGTATAGTGTTGGGCTGAGCATGTCTGCTAATTCTTCTCTTCACGACGTCCCGGGGATTTTGACGGCTACTTCATGCCTCAAGTCAGTGAGGGGCTTTTATTTACCATAGATCCTCCTCCTGTTCCTCCTCATCATGATGATCCTCTTGTTGTCAAGTGGCTATTCTTATTATGTCACTTTTGTCGAGAGAGAGAGATGCTCAGTCAAGACTGCTTTTCTTGTGGGATTGTACAAACACAAAAATTATATCAGATGATAACGTTAATCTCGCTGATGAGCTAGGCTCCCCTCTGAATAATATATGTAATCTTCTACTCCCTTCCCAGGAGGTGGACAAAAGCCTCTTGTGTTTTTCATTGGGAAGGGATGACTTTGCGGAAAATGGGAGCACCCACAAAAACATTCTAAATTGTAATTGCTGCCGATTCAGTAGCAAAACCCTTGGAAAATCCTTGGTAATTCATTATCCCCGAAAAAATCTTAAATTCCTGAGAATCTACAAAACCTTTCGATGGTTAATTTGAAGACCACACTTTGAGTAGCTTGGAAGATTAATACTCAAAGAAAGTCAACAGAGAAATTATACTGGGGACTTGAGTGAGTAGATAATGAAAAAAATCTATAAGGTGGATAGAAAAGGAGGAAAAAGAAGAGGAGCCAATTACTCACGCAATGTAATGACGACGCGAAGGTGATTATAATGAGAGGCTGAGCAAAAAGCACATGATACAGATACACTTTATCCCTCTCTTTTTCATATAACATTGTAGTGATATGTCTTTGCTCGTATTATTCCCCATATTTTATCCTATCTTGGCAACAAGGATGATATGCATGCATCATGTTTTTATAAGGCATGCGAGCAAAGAGGGATGAAAATTGGTCCTTTTTTATAAAAATATATATATTTTTTTCATCCATCTATTTCGTCAACGTTTGTAATCTCCTATGCATATCATTGCATATTACAATGAATTTTCCCCCCTGGTTGCATCTGTCTTAGCTCGTCATCCTCTTGAGAAAAAGGGGTATGCATATGCATACACATACACATATGAAAGAAGAAGGAAAAGTGCTGGAGTTGAAACTTTTTTGTTTTGTTCTGTTGTCCATTCATATACTTTATTTGTTCTACTAACTGTTATCTTTAGCTGTTAGGTTTAATTACCTTTAATAATGATGAAATCCTTATTTTTCTACCTAGTCTAGCATCCCTTTTTTCTCCTCTGGTAATTGCCCAAGATTAGGTTGTTATTTAAAATAGGGCGAAAAAATCATATCCCATGCAATGTAATTGATGGCAAGGAAGAAAATGTAGGAGGAAGGAAGGCAAGTATGTTGTGTAGTCATTGCCTGTCAAGAATTAAAATGTAGATTTTTGAAAAATATATTCTATATATTCTCCACAACACTCATCTCTCAAGGAGACGATGGGGATGAATAAGAAGGAAAAAATTTCCTTGCGTAATTACCCTCTTAATTATTTCAAAGAGGCTGACAAATTTTCGCACGCACTCTTATCCACCACCATTCATACATGTGTAATGAGCAGAGGTGAGGAGAAGCATTGCTAACAGGCAACATGTCCCTTTCACGTGAATACGGATAAGAGAATGGACATGGAGAAGAAAAGGTAGAAAAAAATGTATAATGCAACATTGTTAAGCAAAGGTAAGCAATGATTGCTCTCACGTTATCATACCCATTTTCGAGCTGTGGTCAGAACACTGTAATCATCTCATTTATCCTGGTCCTTGTGTCCTATACATTGTTTCAATTTGAAGTCTGGTGTCGAGTCAATGAAAACCTGAGTGTGGAGAGGGATATCCTATGGTATATATTGAAAACCATATGATACAATCGTGCTATACTTTTAGCTTTATGAGGGTAGACGAAAGATCGACATGTCAGATCTAATCACATTTCTTCCGTGTCTTGTCCAGAGTATGGGGTAAAATACTTGGGGAAAATGGATTCCAGCTTGGGCATACCACATTAGAGTAGACATTGAGATAAATAGATAATGATATCATTATGATCATCAGTATGGTCATTATGAGGAGAATTGTGGAGGCAACCAGGTTGAAAAAATAGGTATTTCTACATAACTTATTCACGTTCTGCTATGAGCACGATTAGAAAATAAGGAGAGAAAAAATCCAAACACGGCTAAACATTGACCAGTTGAGTTGCAAGGTGGGAGCCATTTTTTCTAATTTAATTACCTCTCTTAATGCTAACTGACCCTGGATGATGATAATGTTGTACATACATAATGTGACGTGTTTGTGGGGTTTGTGAATGTGTGCGTGTGTTAATGTTTAGCGGATGTGGAGTGTGATTTTTTTCAACTGATTTTTTTTCTCATTCAAAAGGTCCTATGACAGCTCATCATCTTCGTGATCTCTACAACGTGGCCACTGGTGGAGGAGCAGGAGCGGGTGGTGTTCCACCAACAGGACCTACGGGGTCGTCGGCGGCAGCTGCAGCAGCAGCCGCGGCTGCCGCCGCTGCTGCTGCGACAGGAGCACATCACGGCGCTTTAGCAACTTTCAGCGCTCCTGGTGCACATGTTGTTTCCCCAAGACTTTTAGATTTGTCGTCCCCCCTCCGCTACGGAATGAGACCCTATGACCCTATTCTACTACATCATCAAGGAGCCGTGTCCAAGCTTTTGGGTAAGTTACTACCTGACAAGATTGAAGGGTGTCGCCTTTATTCCTTCTCGTAAAAAATATGTGACTTGACAAATGACTTCATTTATTGGGACTAAGTAAGTTTAACTGGCTGTTTTGAGCTTCCGGTGGGCAGACAGAGACACATTTGTTTTCAACGAGGATATGTGTCACAACAGCTCAATCTTGAAAAAGGTCTGACCCTTCATTCATGAAAGGGGTTTCCTAAAGAAAAAAAAATTCTCAAGTCTCAACAAGAATCTTTCATAATGACTTTTTCCATTTTTTCCTTCAATGATGTCATCCTCATCATGTCACTCATATCCCAATGTTGTCTCGGGTAAAAAAAGAAGGAACAAGGCAAGCTCCCAATTTACTCATCTTGTTTCAAAACGAAACACTTTTACCACTCTTGTGCGTATACTAGCAGCTCACCTGGTAATTTCATAAAAAGGGCTTCAACTCTATTGTAAACTTGATGTGTTTTACACTCTTTGTGTTTTCATTTGAGAGCGTTGTGCAAGGCAATAAAAAGTGAGATGGATGGGGAGACAAACGATAATGGTATTATTATTACCATTGTGTGCTCGCACAAACTCACAGTTTTCCCCCATTATCCCAATCTCCATCACAAATCTTTTCTTTTTCCAAGCTAGAGAAAAGAAGTCATCAAAGTTGGGAGCAGTCAACAAGTGAACCATCATCATCCCAGCCCGACACCATTTAATTCATGAGTAGTGTTAAAGAGTGGAAGAAGTATTTAGAACAAAAAAAACGAAAGAGTCCCTTAGTAAATGAAAGTGAGCATGATCCTGTCTGGAAAATATACTCATAACTCGAGCAAGAAAGACAAGAGGTTAGTTAATTTCCTGAAACTGGATCCATCATTTTAAACACCGCGACAGAGAGCACTCCTCTTCTCCAAAGTTTTTGAAAGGAGGAAGGCGTAAAATCAATCGAAAGTAGCCATTAATCATGGAGATATGGGATTTTATGTTTGGAAGAAAAAAATACTTACGAGAATAGGTATATTCACCGATTTTGCTTATCCCTCCTTATTACCCCACTATAGAGGAGACAACGTTGTGTTGTCACTATTACCAAAATCCATTAACCCCACTACATGCTCTCCAATTCTTTGAAGAAATAATAATAAAGGTCACCTAATTCTCATCTCGTGAAAGACGCTTTCAATGTCGGTGTATGATGTAGTGACAAAAAAATAAGCTCACAAAATCATTCACTCTCTTTCAAAAATCTATAAAATGGTATAAATGTTTATGTCGTCGTACTTCTCCATATATTTTTTTCTTGTTTATTCCTTAAAAACACTCATTGAAAGTTTATAATCGTAAGGTTACACATTACACACATGGACACTTGCATATAGGTATATATGCATATATATTTTTTTTATGAAATGGGAAACAGGTATTTTATGAAGTTGTTGGAAAATGCTAGTTTTTGGCAGGTGAGCCGAACCGGCGGCGAGTTTTGCTCTGTCTCTCAAGTCCAGTCTTATTGAAAGGTGGATGCTGCGCATTTTCACACACACACACGCAACTCATTTCGTATAAACTTGTCGTAAGTAAATGTCTCCCAGATGATATGCATAATGAAGAAAAAAGCAGACCAATCCATTCCAGAGCACCATATGTATATTACTTTATTCTCGCCGTGGCGACACTAAAACTCATTAAGCTCTCACTTCCATTAATTTAATTAGTCGTGTAGAATTTCAATGACTTTTTCATCATGATACATGGGCCAAGAGTGCATCGGAAATTCCACCTTTTATCTTTTCCTCCTTTCAAACTTGCTCTCCTTTTTTCGTGGGATTAAGAGAAAATTTTATTA
This sequence comes from Sinodicranocentrus sp. ZH6, assembly GCA_027743935.1. Lineage (NCBI taxonomy): Eukaryota > Metazoa > Arthropoda > Collembola > Entomobryomorpha > Entomobryidae > Sinodicranocentrus > Sinodicranocentrus sp. ZH6. The sequence goes on along the minus strand of JAHZNA010004714.1, from coordinate 21,389 downwards.
CTCTGTCTCGAACATGCTCATTGTAATCAATTATATCTACCTATATGCACTCCTCGAATCACTTTTCTCAACTTCATTTTTCTCAGGTAGGGGAAAAGAGGAGCAAAAATCGCGAAAATTGCATACATCAAAGTTCTCATTGTCAGACTCCAAAATATTATTGCACAACTGACTCCTCCGACAAAAAAAATACAGTGATTGATTGACAGTATTTTTTTCCCTTGTAAAACTCTCCATTAATTTATTCCCTTCGTCAGTTTATCCTTTTTAATTTGCTCTTACAATCATTATATACGTTTTTTTTTCTTCTGCTCCAAATATTTTTTTGCAATATGACTTGTCCACTTTAAAAATAATATTTCTTCTCTAGAACAACATCCAAAAAAAATATAATCACGGGTGTAGGCTCACACGGAGGGATTCAGCTCATTGATTACCTCAATTTACCTTTTTTTCCATCGTGTCGAATTCAAGTCGAACTGTCCGCCTTCTCCTTTCTAACCGCTCTCTATATTTACCAGAGAGGTGGATTGCATGCTATGGATTTTATTCCCACCGTCATCTCCACATCCATTCATTTAAACGTGCCATTTTACTTATCTTTGAATATCTCAAACCTCTTTAAATAATATTTATGATATTGTCAATCCTACAAATGCAATGATACATGAAGGAACAATCTTTTTTAAAAACTGACAAGTCAAGAAAAAACACAAGAAAAGAGGATATCTGGTTTTTTTATTTTCTTTAAAAAAAAGTATTATTATTTTCCAACTCCAGAAGAGAGAGAGAGATAGAGAGCCAGACATGGCCAACATTAAAAAGCAGACGATGACGGAGCTTGAACTACACTTTTGCCTGATTATAATGATGATGATGATGTTGATAGACCTCTTATTAAATGCATGCGCATCTTCTCCGTCTCTCGAATCCATCAACGTTTTTTTCTAATGAGAGACAAAACAAGTGGTAAATAGTCGGGGCAGAGTAGTGCCACTGCACAAGTGACTACTGCATTGTATCCGATATCTCTAAGAAAAATGTATCGATCCCATATTGACTTGAGAACTGGCTTTTCTTTCTCATTTCATCGTATATATGCATAACACAATATGATTGTGTAATATAATAGGTTTTCTTTTCACGGAAAGAAATTCACAAGAACCAGTGGCAGTGCCACTGCACTCTGTCCTTTGAGAGAGAAAAATGTAGGATATTTATTTTTTCACTGATGTGAACTGTGAGTGATGCTCTCATCAATTCTCTCTCCTAATCAGAATCATCAACAGCAAGTGAGCATGGATGTAATAGCTCATCACATCATGATGGTCATCATCATCATCATTCCTATGAAATGAATGATCAGCAGGCAAAGCACGACCACGTCAGTCATCATCAGGCGAACAATTTTTGCCAGCACTCCATTCCACTTCCACCACACCGGCTTTGGTGGAGGTAATCAATCAATTATGAAAGTTTTATATACTGCTACCTGTTGTCTTCACTCCAAGTGAAATGGCTTGGAGGTGAGTTGCTGGAGTTGATGAGATTTTTTTTGTCTTTGCGCGCTACATATTTTTTTTTTCGAAGAGAGACAGTAGCCATTTTTTCCAGGTTGGCTTCCTCATCTCATTTACAATTAGAGAAATGCACTTCAACTATGCCAACTTGGCGTTGGCATTAGAGAAGGTTGAAGTCGGCCACTCGGGTTGTTTGGCCGGTTAGCTGAGCACGTCTTTTGGAGGCAGTGATTGGGATAATGATTCATCAAGCATTCCTCTGTGCTTCATAAATTAGCAGTGTTTTTCTCGAGCAGCAAGCCGCAAGTTGGTTGTCGGTCGGGGTGGTGGTGATGATGAAAACTTTGTAAACGATTAAGAGGGCTGTCAGTCAGCATCATCATTGGGAGGACGACCACCACCATCAGCACCACCAGAGGATTATCATTTTTCACAAGAGAGTGGATAGAATTGTGCATTCTTAAGGTTTATTCTCATTACGCCTCCTTCATCAGATTAATCAATATTGACACGTGGAATTTTTAGATGTGAACAAATGATCCCCAGTTAAACTTGTGGGGGAAGGAGGGGCAAGGGGGATTCTTGTGGGAAGAGTTGTGACCGAGAAAATTCAATGTAAAACTTTCAATTTTATTTTTGGACTCAATCCTCTCTTGATGTTTTTCTTATCTTTTCAAGGATATCAGCTGGATAAGTAATTCCTCTTAAGAGATCAGTCTTGAAATGCAAAACTGGCTTTGATTGCGAGACATTTTTTTATTTCATGTGTGTGATAAATGCAGTGTTCATCTGACGAGATAAAGTTGCTCCATTTCGTATAAATTCCTTTTTCTTTTTTCCTGATAAAAACTTTACGAGCCTTGGCCCCATCATAAAAAGGGTGACGGTGGATGAATGCGCCCTGAATTTGAATTAAATTGATCAAATCCAAAAAAAAATAAAATAAAAGCCCATGTGTCAAAATTATAAAGTCATTTTTAATTCCAAAAGAAAAGAAAACCTTTATGAACACTCTCCCACTTTACTTCATTCCCTTACAGAGAAAGAGAAAAAAACGTATTTTCACATTTTTCAAAAAAAATCCCATCATTTAAATATCCCTTGCTCATTGGGACAATGCAAATGCATTAGATTATGCAAGTGGAGAGAAAGATATCAAAAATATTATCATATCATTAAAAATCGAGGCTACAGTCTGATATCAGCCTTTGGTCTCTCATTGAATTCAATTAAGCATCGTATTTTCCCCGTCTCCCTGTGATTATCAGGAATGTTAAGTAGAGCTACTACTGGAAAGACTGCACTCCGCTGCTCAGAGAATCTTGAACCTTTTAACTTGCCCGTATACCCACAAGCTGTGAAAGACGCTTCTCATGATGATGATGATTGTTGGGCATCATCAGCTATCAATTTTGAGCTCATCATATTTCCAATGAGATACCTGAGAAAATTATCTCCTCTATAAGAACGCACTAACTTGTTGAATCGATGTACCGTAAACATTGAAATAAAAGCCCTATTTATTACTCTTATTGTTGTAAAATTACTGCAAAAGTATACCTAACGGCTTATCCTTATATTTCAAATTACACGCTAATAATTTTTGCATAAAAGAATTCTCAATTGGCTACAAAATAGAGCAAGTGAAGAGAGTGATTATCCTGTAATCAAAGTCAAGTTTTTTTTCTTCTTCAACAGATAATCTCTTTTGCATTGATAAAAAACCAACACCGATCCCTCATCCTATTCTCACTTTGCAAGTATAGCAAAGAAAAATCCTTCCAAAAATTCTCACCTTTTCACAGTTGGTGCCACCACAAGGAAATAAATTTGTTCATCAGTCCATCAAACAAATTCGCTCTTGGTGTCAAGTTCCAAGAACAAGAGATCAAGTGCGTCAACCACGAGAAAGAAATCAATCTGAAAATAGCCACCATCCTCTTTGAAGCTGAGCAGTGGGTGCATTTTGTTCAAAGTAATGTCTACTCTCAGCTTACAGACATTATCCATGACTGACTTGTTTTCCATTTTATAACCTGATCTGATGTTCCCTGCCAAAATGACAAATGGTGATAAAGGTGATGGTACCGATGATAATGAGACCGTAGCTCGTCAATCCTTCTCACACGTTCATAACAAAGGGGTACGAAATGAGATGGCAAAGAAAACAATAAAATATTCAACAGTAACCCTCTGCCAGGGAGGAAAAACGAAAGAAAACTTCATTCATGAAAGGAGCAGCAGCAGCGGTGTGTGCACTGACGGGAGTTGTTGAATTTGAAGAAGAAAAAAAATGCAGTAAAATTTATTTTTTCCTGTACACCTTCACATAAAATGGAATACACTCATACATATATATCTGCATAATGTGTGTTATATATGCTTAGGTATGTATGCAAAACCCAGCAGCAGCTTCATCAACGTCTTATCATTTCTCAACTTGTTCTTCCCAACTCTTACTATACCTGAACCTGAACCATATACTTTTCCTCTTGTCGTTCCCCACTTGCATGAAACAAGGAGAATAAGAAACGGAATGCGAATTGAGCAGTATTCTTTGTTTTTAAAAACTGTGTTATTTCTTCGAATCCTCTACATCCATATATGATGCATATATATATATATATATATATAGCCTACTCCTATAAATGGTTATGAACAGACACTGGCAAAAAGTGCAGTGGAAAGGGACAATTGGCATGTTGGTTTTTTTGGTGAAAAATTATTTTATTCTGTTGAAGATATTGATCAACACAAGAGAAGCGTGTAGAATATTGTAAAAAATTGAAAGAATTGGGGTGGCAGGCGGAATACACTCCTCTTTACAAGCCACAGTTGGACATAATGGTCGTATTAAATGTCAGTAATTTTTTTGCACATGCCGTTCAACCAACACACGCACACATTCTCAAACAGAGGAAGAATGATATGGAGAGTAAAAAATAAAGTTTTTGACATAATTGCACTTCTCAAAAATGAACTGTTTCTTTTTCGCTGGAATTTGTAATCAGTTTGAAAGAAGAAGGAAATTGTGTGGCAATATTTATATAAGAAGTTGGCGACTTCAAAATATTAATTTTTTAAACGGTTGCCAAGCATTTGAGGGGAAACTAGAGAGAGAAAGAAAAAAATTGTATCCTTTGAAGGAAACATTATTACATTGTATTTTGCAAATTATCCTCGTCATCCTGTCGCCACTGGTAAGGGAAATTTGTAATATTTCACCTGTAAAACTATTAACTGAAATATATGCCTTTTATGAGAGAAAAAAAACATCTTAGTATCCTCTACACTTGTGTATATCTTGAAAAAAAACTGTTCCTTTTTTCAGTGTTTAAAGTTTAAGCATGTGAAAATGGGTTGAAAATGAGGGTAAAACTCTTTTTATAGCTGTCCATCCTTCAGAGATTTGCTAAAAGAATATATTTTGTACAATATATTATTCCAACTTCTCGGTACAATATACTTATTAAACAATTAAATGGATTATGCCCGAGTAAATGTTTTCATTTTTACGACTTTACAGTTTCTCTGCAAAATAATTCCTGTCTACACGAAGCAAGGTGAAGTAGTCATAAGAAAGAGATTTAAAGGAGTTTTCTCCGCCTCCTATTTTCCTCTCAAAAATCATAAGCTTCTCTTTAAAAAAAAAGGGATGAGACGAGTTTTTGTAAAGAAAAAAAATCCTACATTTTCATTGCGATCCCTTCACTGCATGGCTTAATGAGCGAAAAGTAATACTTTTGAGTATCTGGTGTTGTTTTCGTAATAGAATATTCTCTAAAAGGGAAGCGGATTCTCCAGAAGGAAGAAGTTGAGAAACGACTGAGTGAGCAAACAAAGTTTTTAAAGAGAGAACCCTGTAATTAGCAATATCATTATTTCTCCCGCTGACTCATTCACTTGCCGAAGATGTAAACTTGTATGGTACAGCTTCCACATTTTATATTTAAACGTTTTTTTCTCTGGCTACCGTGCACAGTGAATTTCGCAACAGCTTTCCATTTCCCCCTTTGACCTTGCTTTGTATTTTTCAAGTTTATGATGCCTGATGTCACTTTCAAAATAAAAATTCGCCTTTATTAAATGCATTTTTAAGTTTCCTAGTCGTAAAAAAGTAATTCAGCTTCCTACCATTGTTTCCATTCATTTTAAACATTTTTACTAATTTTTTTTAATCCAATTTTCTTCGTTGGGCCATTTATTCACATCTGCTATAAAAATATTAATCCCCTACATTCCAGACAAATAACCCGACTTCATAAAATACCAGTTTTAATTAATTAGCCAATTCCTGTGCAAATAACAATAAAGATGAGAAACAAACATTCCATCAGGATGATGATCACCCATTCATATCCTTTGATCTCTTGATTCTCTGCCAGTGTCTGAAGTTGGGAGTTTCAAAAGAGGGGGAAAATCATTATTAGCCATATATATTCTTCCTATATAGCTGTCCAGTTGATAAAACTAATGCACTCGACCTATTTACTATCATCCAAGAATGTAATAATAAGTTAGGTCTTTTGGTGCAGCTTCCAAGTGCAAGAAGATAATGCAAGTTGCTAGAAGCCCGTCATGATTCGAGAGCTCATTAATTTGGAAAAATTCCACTCGTACAAGTATACACTTCCGTTGATAAGGGAAGATGGGATGGATGTGAGAGGAGGTCATAATTCACACTAAGCAAATAATCTCTCACACATGGATTACAACATTGGTGATCATGATCACCGCCACTTGAAAAAAAATACATTAATTTTTTTTCATCTTCAAACCCGCACCACTGCAAACACTAGTATAATGTGATTTTTTCTCGTCTTGTGCAAACTTTGTGGTAATCGGATGTTTAGCAGGTAGTTAAATACTACAGTGAGAATATGCCCTGTTTCACCTTTAAACAAATAATTTTTTACCCTTGTCTATTTCGCCAATTGGTATATAAAATGAATGCCACTCAACCATCCCATATACATTCCGCCTCTCACCCCATAGCTATTATTCCTCAAGTTGAAAATGAATCAAAGGAAGAGGCAAATTACGCGTTAGCAATTTTTTCACTAAATATTGACGCATCTAATTAGCTTAAAATCCTCAAAAGCAACTTCCTCCAGTGGGGAGGTAAAGAGACCACCTGAAGTGAAGTAGAATAGTTTGTGGGTTGAAGAGAGAACAAAATCCAATTATCACAGTGGGAATTGTGTTTGCTCATTGTGGAAGTGCGTTTTTGTGAGTTTGTGAAAAAATATTTCTTATACATTTTTTATTAGTCCGTCTCTCAACTCCCATCCCTCTTATGAGTGCTTCAGGTAAATAGAGAAGAAGAAAATTCCTTTAATATTTTCAAAGACAACCTCTTAATTACTCTCTCTCTCTTAAAGAACTCATTCTTGTGGCAGAATAAAAACATGGTGCAAGACCACCCCCTTTAATTTTTCTAACCTGGAGACTTTTTTCCTTCCTCCAGAGTAAATCAAGTTAGATAACAAGAGAGCACCTCTCGCATCATCGTCTCGTTGAAAAGTGTTGAAATCCTGTTGAAAAAAGGCGGACAAATGGGATCGACTCTTTAGCGCAGGAAAATGCGTAATGTGATATCCCCTTGAGGGCTTTTTCCCCTCTACCAATTTTCTTTTAAAGTGAAGAAGTAACCCATTTCATTCCACACATACCATTTTGGTGTGTTCCTCCATAGGATGCAGTTGAGCTTGATGGTGATGATGTGAATTGAGCCGGTGTTAATTATCGGGGTAATGTGTCCACCTTATCGCTAATCAGCCATCATGCCCCATTATAAGCTCTGTAGGTATTGTTAATGTGCCGAGTGGAAAGGTTACCGAGACAGAGGAGGTGGAGGAAGGAGGGTCAAATCCATTAAAGCAAATACATATCACATTCATTTCACAGCTAATATTATGACTCTCCTCACCACACACACCGTGTTCCCCGTAATATGCAACCTTTTTCCGCCTCGAGCTCTTCCCTCATTGTGATATCCACACACTTGTATATTTTCAAAGTATAAAAAGAGTGAGTCAGTGAGAGGAATAATATCCACATATTTTAATCCTCTACAACTTAGCACATCTTCCATCATCTTATAGTCTGTACATATTTGCTAGCTTTGTAACCTAAAGGAGAAAAAATATCGTGTATTTTTTTGCGAGAAGTGGGGATGGAAAGAAAACCGGATTTTTTTTTTCAAGTCAAACTTACATACGAAGCTTGATGAAGCAACGGTTTTGCTACTTGTAATTAGATGAAATGTATTTGTGGGTATGTGCAATGCACTCATACTTTTTGTTATTCCTATTCCCATACTATTTTTTGTCAAGGACATTTGAATGCTGGAGTGTAAAAAAATCTTATTACTCATCTCAAAATATTTTCCCAGGTTAATAGCTAATTAACTATCAAAAATGAGCGAAGCTCATCTCCCATCAGAGAGAAAATGTGTCGGCATTCTTCTACGACAAAGTGGACAGTTGACGAGTCTATAACAAAAAGTGGACGAGAGTCGGGCAACTTGTGTGGAAAAAAACGAGTTATAATATATATCTAACTTTATTTATTCCATTCATTGTTCTCACCTTGCCAATGTCATGTCTTCTGCCAGAGTCCTCTCACGCGTGCAAGTTATTTATATGAAGAAAGAAAAATGCTTTTTTCGCGGGGAATTTTCTTTTCTCTTAATTGGGGTAATTAATTAGCGTTTCATAAAATTAATTTGGATTTTAGCATTTTTTATATTCTTAGTCTCCCTCTCTCCTTTTTACGTCTGCTTTTCCCGACAGTCTTTTCTAATCAAAAGTGAGCAACTCGTTGGGTAATCAAACTGGTTTGATGAGCATAGAAAATGAGAGAGAGAGAGAGCATTACGAGAAAAAAATTGTGAAATACGAGGGTAATGATGCTAATACCTAATTCATCATCAATCCCATCTCCTTTCAAAAGAGATGATGATGTTGATGATGATGTGTTTTGATTTATGGCAAAGAAAAAGAAAACATACATATTTTCCTCCTCCTCGTATTTTTATATACTTCCCTTTTTCTATCCGTTTTACCCTGGTTCCTGTGTGGCATTGGGAAATGTGTGTGTGGCGTATTTATTTATATTATTGTATGATTTGTTAGCCCAACTAATCCCTTCATTGAGAAAGGGAGAAAAAAAGAGAAGTAGCTCGACACAATTTACATTTTTGCTCATTCAACCATCCCATCATAATGAGGAGCACACACGCTCAAATATGTTCACACATGTAGGGACGATGATGAGCACGATGAGGAGGAAAAGATGCATAAAAAACTCTTTTTGGTGACTTCTTTTTTTCCTGTCGTCGCAAGTCAGCCTAGCTTCGGAGATCATTCATCATCTTCAAAAAGGAGAGCTCTACAGCTCGTTTACACACTTGCACACCTCGTTTGACAGTTGCTCTCTCTGAAGTCGTCGGCTCCCTGTCTAGAAAAACTCTGGCTACAATTATCTAGTCAGTGTAAAAGTAACGCGGTTCTTTTGACGGCGGCGCAAGTCATTTGCACCTCCGAAAAAACAGTGTTTCTTCTTCTTCTTCTATGGATATCATTTAGATGAGAGAGAGAGAGAGAGAGAAATATTGTATAATATAGATTTTTTATTTGTACATTTTTACGCGTCATTTCACCGCCACCGTCATCACAATCATTATCATCAGGTGGTATACTTCCACCTGCGGAAGTAACGGGTCGAGACAGGCATATCGAATGATTTCACGTGACGTGCTAATCTCCATGAATAATCCACAATCCTTTTTCGAGCACGTACTTATGCAAATCCACTTTTTTCTTTCCCCTCATGGGTGGCTAACGTTACTTTTTGGTAATAATTTTCTATTCATATCTCCACCCATGAATATTATTTTCTTTTAACTCACTCCCTCCCTGATACAATCTCACATCACCTTTGTCATGATTATGATCAAAAGGATAATGTGATATTAGACAGATTTTCTCGTCCTCTTTCTGATCCCGTTTGTTTGGTTTGTGGTTTTATGTAGTTTTTTTTGAACCACTTCCCTCTGCTGTGGCTTATTAGCTGTCTACTTTATTACGTGAGTACAGTTACCCCTTTTGTTGTCCTTTGAAAATGGAAATAATGGCTGTTCCCGTACCACTATTTATTTTTGTTGGGAGAAAAATAACACCAGCAATTTTGCATCCGCGGGTCACTATCAAGGTAGACTATTTTTTATAGATACTGACAGCACAGCAGATAGCCGAACTAGATGGGGTGCAATTAGATGAGGGGTAATGAAACATGAAAGGGATGGTTTTTCTAGGCCGATTCTTTTGTCCCTTTGATACTCTCGCCAAATTGAATAAGGATGATGACTTTAATTTGGGAGTAGAAAATCACTCTTTAATCACGCTCTCCAAATAAAAGCCTTCTGTTCTCAAAGCGTGTGTGTGGCTCCAATCATATTTTCTAATGTAATTAATAAAATCATTAAGATAAATTGCAAAGAATATACCGGTATGTTGTTGGGGTCACTGATGAAAATCGTTTAATAAGGAATGCTTTTTTTCCTACCTGGTGGCATAGGTATATCAAATATCCTTTTCGTGTAATTTGTTCCTAAGTAAAAGGGGCTGGTTGGTGGAGACGAGTTTAGGAAAAAATGAGATCGCTTTTGTTGCAAAAACCGATCCTTGTTTTGGCTCAAGAATTGAAGTTTCCACATTTTCACGAAGAGTCTAAATGGAGAAAAATGGAGGAGAACAGATGGGCGTATAGAATTCGATCAGCATTATGTTAGGATGTGCTATTTTTTTAATCTTATATATCTCCTTCTTTTCCACCAAGCACACCATTTTTCTTGAGAAAAGAGCCAATTTTTCGAGAGACCACCTGAGTAATTACAATTTTTCTTCTCAAATTGACTCCTTTTCCACTCGCCACTGGTTACATTTTTAAGAATTTTTAAGCCATTTGTCGTTTTACCATAAACACTCTACAATTATGCTGACTTTGTGTCTTTTTCTTAATTCTGGAGCAAGTTGGAAATAATTATGTTCTTACGATACTCATTTCAAAAATCATTATTGTCAGTCCCATCCCCCTCGTCAACTCGCTTTCGTCTGGAAACAAAAAAGAAGCAGTTAAAAAAATAGAGAGAAAATGATGACAAGAAAACAAACCCCATTCTGGCTACGCCTCACTCCCTCCTTTCTACTCACCGATTTCAAATCTCTGATTGATTTTTAATGTTCACTTTAAACATTGTTCAACTCTAAACCCTTTTCCTCTTTTTAAACTTGTCTTGATTAGAAACAAAAGAGACGCAACATCTCCAAAGTGATTCTTACGTTTTCTCCCCTTTATCTCAAATTAAATTCAGGGCATGTAGCGCAAAATAATGTGAAAATGGATTACACTCAACAAAAGCAAACGAGATAAAAGGTGGAAAGTGAACATTGAAAAATCCGCGTTTTTCCCCTACCCACTCCATATCTCTCTCTCTCTCTCTCTTTGCTCAACTATTTAGCCAAGCTTTAACAAAAAAAGACTTTGTAATGGAGCAAGAGGAAGATGAAAAAAAAAAAGAAAACAAAAAAGAATTCATTTTTATGTCCCTTTTTATCTCTCGTTTATTACACCACAAGAAAAGGTACAAGTGAAGAAGGCAATCATAAAAATCCATAGGTTGTAATGTATTATGCAAGGAATGCATATTGACTAGTTAAAGCGTAAGCATTACTCGTTCCTCACATCATTCCTATCATCATCTTTTACAAGATATGCATGCATGAAGAAGAGAATGGGAATGATGTTCTCTGACCATATTTTTTTGCAAACAAGGGGATTATAATATTATGCAAGAAGGGAAAGGAAAATAAACACATTTACATTTTTTTCCACTTGCCCCCTTTTACAATAATCAAGTGAGCAGAGGACAACGGAAAATTAACTTATTAAAATGTATATCCTGTCCATATGTGTGTTATTTTTTGGGTCTACATTTTTATCAACTGCAGTGAAGAAGTGAGTAAGGAGAAAGGAATAGAGAAAAAAATACAATGGGATCATCATCCATATGCATGATGATGATGACGACGGTAGTTTAGAGTCGATTAACTTGTTTATCCAAATGCTCCTCGTTCCATCCTTTTGATGATGGAGGTTCAGTCTGAAAATTAATTATCATCAATGTGGTGTGCCCATGTGTTGAGGATATTTATTGCATTGCTACGCCAAACTTGATTAGGAGACTCACTCACTGGTTTTCGTGTAGGTGAGGTGATAGCAAAACACGAGTGGAGAGGCAACCTCGTAAAGAAGTAATTGAAATTGGTGCTCTCCTCTACAAAATACAGAGTGCACAGAAGAGAAGGATCATAAAGCATGAATTGAGAAATTGAATCAAGTCGCATTCTCTCTGAGCAAGTCATCCAAGGAAATATTGAGCAGTCCAGGAGACTCATTGAGATAAGGAGAAGGTATGGTTGAGTGTTATCTTGAGAAAAAAATAAATAATAAATAGGGAGCAAGAGCACATATATGAATGAGCTTTTATTACTTTGAAAAAAGGAGATAAATATGTAAATAAGGGAAAACCTGGAGAATAAAGATTCCCCGGGAGAATCCCGTATTGTCGGAAGAAAACAGATTTTTAAAATATAAATTTTAGGATCTTAAAGAAAAAATCTGACAAGGTGGTAATCCCGTTGGAAATGGCTAATTGCTTGTGATCATAAAAACAGAGTATGTAAAAAGGATTTTTCTTGGTGTGCTAACGCCTTTCTTCAAGATCAATCAATTAAAAGCGGCCTTTCCTTTTCGAAACTTTCTTGAATCGTAATAATAATTAGAATACTGCCGACAATGGAACCTCTCCTTTAAAGTATCTTTTTGCCTTAAGTGCCTCCCCGAAAGTGTCTACTTGAAATAATATTCTCAAGGAGTTTCGATCTCAGATTGATAACAGAAAGGAAAACAAGCATGTTTTGTGTGTAGTAAAGAAGAAAAAAGCAAGCATAAAGCAGAGTTGTCGTCGTCATCCAAATCCTTGCTTCCTTTCAAATCCCCATTTGATACAATATATATCCATATATTTATTTATTCTTGTCTCTTAATCCCATCCACTTATTCACAGGAGCCGCGTCAAGTCCGTTGAGAAAAAACATGATCCTATTTCCAGTTTCATTTTCTCTCCATGTCAATGAGCCCTTAATGGGTTGCTTCATGATGAAGTGATCAAGCCGAGTGTGCATTTACATGCAATTTAAATACTTTTTTTTCCTCCTCTCTTTCACGCAGTCAAATGAAGAGAATAAACCGTGAATAGTTAGCCATTCAAATGCATCGCATGCTCTTACATCCTCCACAAAGGTAATATGGCAATGGTAATATCATGGAAAAAGGAAATAAAAAAATTGAGACTCGCAACAGGAAAAGAGTGACACATGGAAATAGGTAAATAAGTGGCCAGTTTAGGGGTAATTTTCCCTCGTTCAACAATCCACTTTTGTTACTCTCCCTTGACTTTCCTGTCTGTTAGACTTGAAAGAGGGAGTAGGACATGAATTTAATAACACTTTAAAATAACGCATACGCTTATATATTATATCATGATGAGAATCATCCTTCCATTATTACCTTTACCACTACTCATTACCACATGGAGCACAGGCTGGCCATGTCTCTGGCTAATACGTTTCTCTTCAATTTGAATATTTTCCCATCTGTAGTCTGAATCCAGAAAGGAAAAAAACAGCACTCTTTTTCCCCTCGCAATAAGGATCCCTACTTTGACCATCCATCTGGTGGCTGTGAGGATGAAGAGATGGACGTGGAAAGGAAAGAAATAAAAATCCGTTCAATAAATCAGTCCAAGACGAAAAAGATACTTAAAAAGTGGTTAGATCCCAGTCAGGGTGTGGTGATGATCATCATGATGATGAGGAGGTGGATGAGAAAGAGTACGGAAAAGAATACTTTTTTATACTTCTTTTCCTAACCGTATTATATATTTCCTCTATCATCTTGTTTGGAGTGGAACAAGCAATTTTCGTTTTAGAGTAACAAGAGCGCAAAGCTAATCGAAGGAGTTCTCCTCTTGTGTGTCATACAGGGTTTGAAGATATAGAGAAGACTGTTGTCAAAGACAAAGGTTTTTATAGAGTTGTACATCATTGATGAACATGTTAGCCAGTCAATGGACCTTTGCTAAGGAGCATTGAGCAAAACTACATTAAACATCAATTCATGAAATCCGACTTGACTTGACTTGCTCTCTCTCTCTCTGGGAGCGGTGGATACTATTGTCGTGTATCTTGGTGGAGGAGAGGATAGGAGAAAAAAGTGAATTTCTGTAGCAAGATTATTAGAATTGGATAGAGGGAAAGATATAGCTTGTAGTTTACATCCTTAATGGTATACATATTAGACGCAAGTTTGTTTGTTTGATGACCATCTTCTTTTTTCGAGCTCATTCGGATCTCTGAAGAGGAATGATGATGATGTGTAATGTTGATGACATGAAAGGTGTTTTAGTCCACTCTCGCGATTCTTGATAAACTATTTTTTTTATATTGTCTTCAACTCCACACTTGAGGTTGAGGTTGTCGGCTGGAAAAAAATGTAAAGCTTACTCTGAGGAAATACGACATGACGTATTGTAGCTATGTATCTGATAATCTTTTTTTCTGGGTGTAAAAGTGGATATATTTTTTTCTGGGGAGTATACATATATTATTATCCAAGTTTTTTTCTTCTCATTTTTGCTCTTGTCCAAATAAAAAGGAAAAAAAAAATAAGTGAAGGTGGTGGAGCTATTGTGGAGCTATTTTGTCGGTGTGTGTGTGTGTGTTCATTCACAGGGAAAATTATTGAGGGGTAAAATATGGGGCTAGGCTCAATGGGTTTGTTTTTGTAATAAAACGTCTTCAAATGCAACTTTATACGGATGTAATTGGTGATACGGAGATATACACTTTTTCTGGGATATAGCTCTATGCACTTACTTTTTTTTACGACTTGACGTTTCGAGCTCAGTGGTTGGGTTAGTCATTGATAAAAAGATTTTTTTTTCCTTCTGGTGAATGAAATGAAGAGAATAACTGGACGAGACTGAATTTTCCGTGGGGTGCTTAGTCAATTTTTTTTCTTATGTGGAAAAAAAGTTTTTGATGATTGAATTAGCTATTAGACAAAGATGAATAATGGGAAGGACAGAGGAGAGTGTAACTTTCAAGTTTGTTTTTTTGTATCCGGATGACCTGTTCTGCTAGAGGATATATATGAATGAGTGAAGTGGAAGTGACAAGGTGTAATATTAAGGCAGGTGTCTACCGACCCTTGTATAACTATACCACCGACTGGGATTGATGTATACGAATATACTTATATTTTTGCTCTCATCATCCTCCTCACACGGCCCTCATCAAGTTCTCAACGAACAAATTCAACATGACAGAAAGTGTTGTAGCTAATGTGGTGCTAAGTGCGAGGGACATGTACGTCATCCATTTAAACTTTTCTACACAGCTCCATTTTCTCCATCTTGATCAAGAAGACAGGCTATTTTACATATATATGCATATATATTTTTTTCTTTTTGGAGTTTTCTACTCACAGGAGAAGGAGGTTGATTGTTATTTTTGAAAAATTGTGATGATAATGAAGACGAAGGAGGAATATGATGAGGATGATGATGAGTCAATTATCCAAGCATCTTGTTCTGTTTAATCAACATCATCCCCATCATCATCATCATTTTCAATGTCGGCTGACTTACTCAAGCAAGCTTGATTATTGCTCATAACACCAAAAATCTATAGGGATATTTAATAGAGCCAAGTATATTTATCATTAGATTGGATGCAATCTTTAGGTATGGAGACAATTGAAATAATTTGTACATGAGGAGAGACTCCTTGCTGAGTAAATGTTTTCAACTTTTACTTCTCACTAAATCTCTTTTTCCTTGGTTTGCTTTAGGTATTTCTTTTAAAAAATCATGTTGACAATCCTTTGACATTGAATCTGTCATTCCAGCTAAAACTCAAGGCAACCTCCTTTTAGATTGAGTTTAACGTCTTGTCCCCTTGATCACTTTTTTGCTTACATTCATCTCTTGGACAAAGTGTGGCAGTTGGGAAGAGAGAACTTTTATTTTTTAAAGGGAATTCCAGAGGATTTTTTACGATTTTCTTTTGGAATTTTCTATATTTACTTTTGCTAAAATTCCAGTAGCCATATAAAAAAACAGTAGCTAAGGTGTACTCACTTTTTTCCAAAATCGTAAAAAAAAATCACTTGAGCAAAAAAATGTGTAATTTACATTTCGTTTACCTATCCCCATTGAGATTCCAGTGGTGTGTCATTTGGTAAAAAAAAATGTTGATGAGTTTTGACACATCGTCATCCTCCTCCTTCTCCACAATCATTGTCCGTCTACCTGTTTACTTTGAAGGGAAAGAGGAAAAAATCATGTAATTGTAATGTCCCACGAGTTGACTAGTTGAGGCTACCACCTACTGACATGACATGAGGATCGCATGCAGCATACATGATGATCATGAATGGTCGTTGACAGAAATGAGCAAAAGTAAAGAAAAAGGATATTATTTAAGTTCTCCACCTGTCTCTCAATTTTTTTAAAAAAATACAGAGCCCCATCAGGGAATGCAAATGTTTACCTGGGAAAATGCTACCGTGACTTATTTGACATTTGATTACATACACGTATCCTTATCTCTACTCAACGGAATCTAGGGATTTCATTGTTTTCCCAGTGAAATGAGGTGACAACCGGTAATAAAAACATTTGACTAAAAGTCCATTTATGAGATTTCATCATGCCAATGTCATCTCATCCCAGCCTGGGAACCACTGTTTTTTCCTACCAAGGACCATATTATTAGCAAATGAGTGACAGATTCTCGTATCTTCCTTATGTGAAAAAAAACTTTCAGTTTTCTCCTCATGAATGACTAATCCTTTGAAAGGATATGTGTATACATGGCAAACAATACTTGTAAATAATTATTTAGCTAAAGTTCAAAGAAATCATTCTCCCCAAGATATACAAACACATGAGGAGAATCCTTGTACATATATTTTCTTCTTCCTCATGATTTAAAGTGGAGCTCCAGCATGTAAACTTGGGTTTAATATCAACACAAAACTTTTAACTCTTTCGAAGCTCTTCTCTTAAACTGCAAACAAGTTTCTGGGTTTTTTTTCTCTCTCTCTCTCTCCATTTAAAAGTTTTTCCCTCCAATCTTTCATATGCATTTGTGTGTTTGCATTGATGATAATGGAGAGGCAGGCAAGCATCAAGTTTTAATTTGCTCATGGATCATCATCATCTTCATCATCATGTTTAAAACTATTAGAACTACTCCTCTCTCGAAAAAATAGTTAAACTTTGGCTCCTTCCCTTGTTTCGTGCATGTTTATATGTATCCACACAGATCATTCATATCGTCTTAAGGAATCTACTAATAAATCCGAAATTAACAGTGCTCGTTGTCGCCACTCTAATCATACCTTTGGAGGAGGAAAAAGCACCATTTCTCTCTCCCACTATCCCACACACATACCCATCATGTTCTTTTCAATATTTCCTTTACAAAACTCCTACTGACTGACTTAAACCTGCTCCAGTCACTCAAAGGCTTTGCAAAAGAGCGAGGTAAACTTGTTGAGAGAAATGCATGTTTTATATAAAATCATAATAATTGCACGAGTAATAGTAATAATCATCGGGATAAGGTTGAGAAGAAAGAAGAAGAAGAAAAAAAGAATAATATAGAATGATATTCCTCCTCAACAATTTACTTTTTTCCTTCACCCTCCATCCATCCAGTTTAGGTGATCTTCTCATAATCTCTGTCTGTGAGATGGCTACCGGGCTTACACTTTCCGAGTTAAAAGTTAAACATTTAAACATTTTTTTACCTCTTCTCACTCCCGTCTTTCAACTTAAATCAACTTTGATTAGCTCAAGTCTCTGCTGGAATAAGCACGACTCTTTTGATTTTGTTTAAAAGAGGAATTCTGTAGTTCCCTTATGCAAACCCAATGACGTTTTTCTCTTTGCAGTGATATCGGATACTGTAATAAAAAAAATAGTTATGCACATATCAAGAATATTATATATATATGTGTCGGATTAGCGCCAGGAGAGGTAGTCCATGGGTGCATGTCTTGTCATGGTCGAATGACGATGATGACGATAATGATGCACTACACACACACACTCGCACATATATCAAACTTGTCTATGTTTTAATATTTTTCCTCGTAGTAGTTAGCAGAAGCCATATAAGTAACCTGTGTTGGTGAATATAAATCCTTGTGTATTCATAATGGTGAAAAATATGTTAGCCTGGAATTAGAGAGGAGTAGCAGTGGTAGCACTACCACTGACAATAATTACCTGTAAACTGCTCAGCAATTATCTGCACACACATATATATTTATTATTCCTACTTTACATTTAGACCTGCACACGCACGCAAGCAAGCAAGGTGCAAGCTTGAAAAAACCTAAGCTAGGGAGGATGATGATGAATCAAACGTTCAAAGTTTCAAGAGAGGAGAACGCAGTTGTTTTAAGAGTCTTTATGAGTATTTGTGCAGAGGTAGGTTGGTTGGATTTGTTTTTTTCTCTCTCTCTCTCTCTCTCTCTCTCACTTCTTTCAAGGGAAATCCTTCTCAACGAAACTACAGGTCTTTGAGAAAAGAAAATCCTCTCCGAATTATTATTACAACTGTTTGCATTTGCGTAATAGTCGTCGACTTGCTCACCCGGCCGTCGCGGAGCCAGCCGGGTATTTAATTTTTCCCCTTTTGCTATCAATTTCTCCCGATAGTTAACCCCGCTCTTTAGAATTCTTTTGAAGAGGAGAGAAGAAAACAGGAAAAATGTTGGAGCGTTTATCACTATTAAAGGTGGATTAGACATGATGATTATAAACTTAATGATGATCGCTCTCTCATACAATGTACTTTTTTTACGTGGACTTTCTGGTTCAGCGGAATGATAACATTATTACGTTTCTTATTCAAGTTTTCTTATATGTTTGAGGTGGCTTGATAGGGAATGGATTTGTTGTTTTTTTATTAGTAAATGTATTTTATCTAGAAATAATTATTCGAGTCTAGTCGCCTCTCACCGGATCAATACCAGACGTTGAGGATTTTTCTTGTTTTTGGGGAATAAAGAGGAAATAATTATTTACAAATAACGCAGGAGCATTAGCAATTATTTTACCTGGTTGGGTTTGTATGTGTTTAATTTATATGCGCGGAGCCCTCCCTATTTGTGTGTAATATTTTTCTCAAAATGGTACAAGCTTGAATCGTGCTCAAGGGTGGTATAGTTATATTAAAGGTTAAATAGATTTTTTGTATACTTTGAAGTTTTGCAAGAGTGTGATATTATCTCTGTGAAAATAATTTGTGTATGAGGAGCAAAAATTAAAGGAAAAATAGACCGTTTAGTGTAATCTATTATTACTGCGGATTATACGCTCTCCATGGGATATATGATTAAAAGGATTAGAGAAGTTACATTTTACCAGATATCTCTTTCTGTTTGTTCATGCTCAAGAAAAACTC
Source organism: Sinodicranocentrus sp. ZH6 (assembly GCA_027743935.1). Lineage (NCBI taxonomy): Eukaryota > Metazoa > Arthropoda > Collembola > Entomobryomorpha > Entomobryidae > Sinodicranocentrus > Sinodicranocentrus sp. ZH6. The sequence goes on along the minus strand of JAHZNA010004714.1, from coordinate 2,263 downwards.
TGTTTTTTGTCGAAATGAAGAAGCCGTTGAAAAAATGGCTAAATTTATGTTTAAATTTTCATCTCCTCTTTCAACTACTTTTGATAAGCATGACCAAGTCTTATTCCCAAGTTACCCCGATTTAAATCCCTACATTATATGATCATATGCCTACTTGCGAATTGTTCATCTCTTCATAAATCGCATGAGAATGAGTAAAATTCATTTTAGCACGTCATAAAAGTAATGTATGGAGAATGTACACCACTTTTGTGGATTTATTTTTCCTTTGTAATTTTTACCCATATCACGAGGAATTTTTTGTTTGCAAGAGTCCCCCTACCAAGTAAAACCATTATAGAGATACCTATAAATAATAATTAACTCCATCATCCCATCCCCATCATTTCGTCTTCTTTACCAATAATCTCTCCAATCTTCCTTGTTTTTCCACTTGATTGGGAGAGCTCCTCATGTCAATTTTCTTATAAATGTATCAATCCATTCCACCCATCTATTCCCACCAACATGCACCTTCATCCTAAAACAATTCTCCATAAACAACATAAAGGAATGATAATGTCCACTTGTAATTATTTCCCTTATCATTATAAAAACACACACATACAAGATTTACCTGTCTTCAGAAAGTCAACTTGACCATGTAATTTTTTTCCCACCCGGAAAACAGAAATTGACAAGGGTTTGAGCAATTTTACACGAAAATACTTCGTCCACTATCAGTATGTGGTTATAATGGGGTTGTAATAGTCTGCTTATATTACATGTTTAATCCTCTCCCATCCTCTCTCACAACTTTTCTCGCAAATTGTAATAATAACAGAGAGACATTAAACATGTAACTTTTTATTGTATGATTTTAGTGTAATTTCTTTTTCCATCCCAACATTATTTTTTTCCTCGACAACACACATCATCTTCGTAACAAATAGCCATTTGCAACTTTGCACGCGTTTTATACTTCGTGTGTGCAAAAGCTCAAATACGGGAAGAGGATTGGTGTGTTAAAAAAGTGGGGGCTCAAATGAAATGAAATTAAATGCTCTATTTTCTTTCCAATCTTTTTTTCCCTTCTTACCGTAGTCCACGTTGTCCATTGTAGAGGATTTTTTTCCTTCTCTTAACAGCACCTCATTATCCTCCCCATTTATTAGTATGATGGGTGGAAAAATTGTTGGATAATATGTGAAATCTCTCCCACCTCCAATTTACCCATTATTATACACTTTCTTGTTAATTTATGGCTATCCGTCTTCCCTGTGCTTTACACTTTATTCCTCCATAATGGATCTTTTTTTATCAGCCGAAAGCAACCACTTGATATTGTCGGTAGTAATGGATCCATCTGAAAAATTTTCAAGTAGAGTTCTAAACAAGCAAAATGAGTGTTTTGGCATTTTGAAGAGAGAAGACAGAGAGAGAAAGGAATAAAAAAAATTGATGCAAACAAGTAATCGTCTTCTTATGTTCCTCTCACCATTTTGAAGTGTTAGCATCTCTGTAATAACACTAATTGCATGAGCGATATCTGTTGTTGGGGTAAGTTTTCACGCGTACGTAAATCTCTCTTGCAACTTGTTGCAATTCATTATGGCAAGACATTAACATTTTTTTTAAATACAGCAAAGCCATGTATCCTGTACTCGTCTTGTGTATAGTTGTGTGTTGCCCTTTGTGTGAAATATTTTGCTTGGCTTTAGCATTTTTTTGAGAAAAAAAACCAGAAGGCAAGCATCATCACACAAATGAGTACATTTCTTGGATGGATAATAGTATACACTTTTTTAACGTTTGCTGAGATAAACAGTCTGTTTGAAATTATCAGACGTTGCCATCTTGGAAAAGGGGAAATTGTAAGTGGAAAAAGAATAATTACTGGGGTTGGGAGCACTGGCACTGTGTGCAGCGCCAGAGCGGCTCCTTTTCTTTGGCTGGGTTTTACTCAATTTTACTATTTTGCAAGAGAGGAAACGCATGCTTTATTTGCTGTTTATTAGGGTGTTATTAAGGGGAAAATCACTTTTCGCTAAGCACAACCAACAAAGCTCACGTTGCATTTAGACAACAACATGGGCATTCGGGTGATGGGCGAGAGGTTGGGAGGAGGAAGGAGGAAGCGTAAAATAGCAGAGGGAAATATATGTTACTAGAAGAGCCATCGTAGCTAAGCTACGAATTTCTAGCAGCAAAATTAACTTACTGTGTGCGTTTCAGCCTAGCTGGCTTCATCAGGTAGAGGGCATAACTCTACTACGCATATTTG
>JAHZNA010004713.1:0-15871 GCA_027743935.1 Sinodicranocentrus sp. ZH6 | reverse complement strand
TAATAAAAATATACTCTTGATAATTTCAATTAATCATTTAATTATTAAACCGACTTTTAATTAAACTCATAAAATAACATCATCTCTCACTCTCATACTCAAATTAAGAAGAAGTAGTCTCTTCCGTTTCATTACACTATCAACAGATACCGTTCTAGAGACCCCTTCTCTTACAATATCTTATAGTTATAATTCATTCACTGGAAAGGCATAGGATTTTCCGTACACAGCAAAGATCTATATGATGACAGCAGTACATTAAACGTACGGATATTTGAGAAATAATCATCTTCGGATGCATATGGAATACAGATGAAATTGATGATTATGACGAAAATGCATTTCGATAAAGTAATTGAACGAATTCTTACGAAGCGTAGGATTCTCTTTGTACTTCCACAAAGCAGAAAATAAAAGGACTTAGTAGATTCCCCTTCTCCAGTCGTCTACTAAATTACCTGCAGTTGATGAAAGTGGGGAAAGGAGAAAATTACAGCAACCGAGAGAGCAAATGCATATCGACGATAAAGACGGGACAAAATATAGGGATAGAAATGGAGCGACGACAAAGAAAGCAAACTCTTTTCGGTGCACTCTCGTCTACCTTTCCTATTATTATTACTGTCATCATTTATTTCATCTTTCGAATGGAGAGAAAACGGAAATTCCACAAACTTTCTCCATTTAGATAGCTATCGGCTCATCTACTTTTACTTCTAATACGGAAATTTTATCTGGTGAAGAAAAAAGTGTATGGTCATAAAACTTAGTGACTCACTGACTTGGGTAAGTAACTATCTTCCTATGTAAAGGTACCAATCAAAGGAGAATAAAATGGGGGAAAGTAAGTGAAAACATGAATTCCATTTTACCTGTCCGTCGGAGTGTCGGAAATGGTTTGACCTGAATCTTCACTTCCAACAGAATTAAGAGAGTGGCATTGGTTGTTGCGAGACTTCCGACTAGCTTCCCATTCCTCCCGAACGGCATCTTGTACTCGCTTTTGGAGTTCTCGTACTCGAGCTCTTTCATCTTCCAACATTTGAGCACCTACGGATCATCAGTCAACCAAACATACAGAAGGTGGTTCTCAGGAAGGATTTCGGAAGTAGAATCAAGAATATGTGTTTACTTAAATATTACCTTGTTCATTCAATAAATATTCCCGATGTCTTTCAATTTCCCGAAGCGTTTCAAACGTTTTCGGTCCCATAATTCCTCCCAATGTTGGATCAATCGGAGATCTGGATTTGATTCTCTCAATATGTATTGCGTTTTCTCCAGCTGTTTCGAGAATGATGTAGAGGGCTTTAAGCTTCTCTTCGAGATCCATATTTTGGTTCTGAAAATAAAATTATACTAATTGTAAATAGTAGCAAAACTAGCTTGATCAGATTAACATCATCAAGAAAACATCTTTGCAAGGAAAAATCGAAGGCTACAACTCACGTCATCAGAAAACGTATCAAAAGCACCATTATTAAGAGGACTCTTGCAACGACCTCCTGAATTTATAGATTCTTGTAGCTAGAAAAGCATGCAGAAGAGTAGAAGAAAATCGTAAATGACACAATAGTATTAACTCAAATAATAACTCAGCAGAAAGTAAACTTTTAAGCAATTTTTTTTAAACAGTACTTTTTTTAATTGGCTAATAAGCTCCTGACGCCGTTTTTCCAAGTTATGAATATCCTTAGCAGATGAATTGATGGAGATCCGATTATGACTTCGTAGCTGTTCCAGTTGAAACTGTCGGGATAAAAGCTTTCTTCCAATATCGGCTAAAGTTTTGGTAAGCTCCTCACGCTGAGCTTCTTTGTTGACTTCCTCTTCCATGTGATGGAATTCAGCATCTTCGAATGCCTGTATTTAAAAAATAATATGAAGTTTGTGAATGATTTTAGTTTTGCTTATTAATAAAAAAATACACATAGAGTTATGTACCTTGCGATCCCCCTCTACCAATTCATGTTGAAATTTCAGTCGTTCCAAAAGTACAGTCTCTTCATCAGTGCTTCCACAAAATTCTTCGTGGAGTTTTTCCAGTCTTTGAAGTTCCTTTTCAGAACCCATCAATTTAGTTTTAAACTCTGCAGTTTTTTCCAAACTGAGAGCTCTCCAGCGACGGTTGCTGTCGTCAATTTGAGCCAATCTCTCCTTCAAGTCTACAAGTTCACCTTTGTCACAATCCATTTGGGTTTCAAACGACTTTTCTTCTCCTTTCAGCAACGCTTTCTCGATTTCCATCTATATTTAGAAAAAAATAAAATTTTGTTTAAAATAATGATATTAAGTTGTTCGTTAAAAAAGTTCGTAGAATGTCAACGATCCAGCTCGTTTACTTTTAGGCAGAAAAACAAATTAATAATTGTGCTAACGAACCTCGCGAAGAGCTTCTATTTCTTGCTGCTCCAACTCTCTTATATCATTTTTCACACTAGCAAGATGGTCCTCCTCGATTTTTATTTGGTACTTTTTCTTGTCCAAGTGACCGTTCTGAAAGAGTTGCCAAACCAAAGAAAAAATTGAGCACATTTTAATTAGGTGGTCTTTTCTTGTTGTCCACAATCGCAGTCCAAAACAAATCAGAACCTGTTGCTCGCACACAGTTTATCTTGTGTACTGGTTTTGGAATTAAACAGTTTGTCTTGCTTAGATAAAGTGTAAATATGTTATGAGTGACTGAACAAATGTTCAGAATGAATACCTTTCAATTTTACGCTTCCATAAAAATGAAGAAGTATAGCAATGAACATAATTTTAGTGTATTTCATATAGCCCTCACTTATGCAAAACCTAGTAGCTCAAATAGTTCAACACACACAACATGTAAAAATGTACACAAAGACAGCGAGTGGCAATGAATAAATGTCACTTATGGAATGAAATGACAGTAATGCAAATTCTCATATACAAAGTGTGCCATACCACACAGAGCCAAAAATATCGAAAACACAGTCAAATCTCTAAATTTCACCATAGTACGTGTTCTTGTCTTGAAGGTCTTGCTGAAGTTCTTTTCTTCTCTAAGAAAACTATTTACCATATCGTACATATCTTAAGTGTTTATGTATCATACAAGTAAAACAACAAAAGCTAAGAAAATAGGATATGTGTCACGTTCTGTAACTCCCCCTGATCTTTACTCATCCAATAAACCTATCACTAGTCTGAGGAGGTTAACAATGGCCATGAATTAAATGGAAAAAGAACTGACGACGAACACACAGTTGCAAATTGGTTGCAAGTATGCACTTTTTCCCGCACACAAGGATGCAGCAAACTGCACTATATTGATTTGCAGAGAAAGCTATAGCTTACTCTCTAAATAAAAACTTGCAGTACTCGTAATAGAACAGGAAAGTTGTAAGTGGTGCATGGTCTATGGAATATCTACCACAACATTGTAAAACTAAAAGATGACTGAAAACATAAACTCGCCCATTCGTTCTCCCATACATCTCTACAGAGTGGATCATTTGCTATACTTCTACATAGAACAGGCCACAATTATATAGCGAACTGCACACCAAATGTATCGCACAGTTGGGATAAAAATGGCAAATTGAACTACTTACGTGCTGTTTGGCAAATGCTGTAGATGATGATATTGATGAAGAGGAGGAGGACGATTCGCTTGTCGAATTCCCTGGGCCAGACCCAACAACTTCTGCTGTTGATGTTGACGATGTTGTTAGTGCCTGTGTGGACTTATTAATACTAGCATTTTGCACACTAGTATTAGTATTGCTTCCACTAGCACTACTACTGTGACTAAGGTCTTGATTGACACAATTGGAACTTGGCAAAGTTGAAGGTGTTGCTGTTTGTATTGATGTTGTTGGTACTAATATTGTAAGAGAGTTTTCTGCACAAACACCAGTCATTCCATTAAAAGAACTATTAGCAGGATTGGAACCACATTCAACTATAGCGGGATCGGCATGCATTGCCAGTTCATTTAACACAAGACTTTTTAAAACCCCATTATTCCCGTTCCTCCTCAACTCTGTCGGCGTCAGCTCATTTACATTCATATCGTTGCACATTAAATTAGTTTGACCATGGCTATCATTACAACTTGGTGGAGTTCTGCTGTCATGATTATTATTATTATTATTATTATTACAACTACTTCCATTAGAACGACTGGGATCACCACCGGTGTTAGCGTTTCTACTAGTAGTGTCATTTTGAACGTGGACCTGTACTTCTGTTGAAATAGTTCTGAGAATGGATGGACGGCCTGGAGAAGTTGATTCAGGTCCATTAAACTTTAATTGGTTTTTAGCTGGTGAGGATGTTGACTTAGACGCTACACTACTTGAGGATGGAGAGTAATCAACAGCAACAACGGAGGGAACAGTACAAACCTTATCTAGGCCATTCTCATTATACCCATTGTCGGAACTTGTCTCGCTATCATCATCATTCCTATCGTCATTCTCGTCAACATCATCTTTCCCATAGTATTCCTGAACGGAGTTTGAGAAAGATACAGAGAGTTTTGACTTTTGTTGTTGTTGCAGCAGCACGGAAGGATGAGCTTTATCTAGATTCTTAGTGTCTCCTACAACCTTGGCGTTGTTGGAGGTAGAAAGTAGACCAGATTTGTTTGGTTTCGTTTGCCGAACTCCGTATGAATTGGAGGGTGATGATGAAAAGATGTTGCTATTACTGAGATCTGATGAATTTAATAGAATAGGCCGCCGGTGATAATCCGGGGTTGTCCTAATTCTAGACGGACTCAATGGTGTCCTAAGCTGAGAATGTTGTTGCAGCTGGCTATCTTCGGCAAGCTGAGAGTTCCCATTCATTCCATTATTTTGTTCGGAAGAAAGGTTTTCGTATGGGCTTTTTGCACTCTGGCAAACTACTATCGTTGACGTTGAGGAAGTTGATATTCCAGCTGATGAAGAATTTGGGTAGCAACTTTTTTTATTACTAGCACTAGTCATGCTGACATTAGCACCATTTGCATATGGAATAGGTGTACTTGTTGCGAAACTAGTACTGGGACTTGAGGGCGATGAAGACTTTTTCCCATCTGTGATGCTACTTCCAAAGGAACATGGAGAGCTGTTCAGGCTTGAAGTCAACGAAGTCACGTCGTCAAATGTTTGTGAACGAGAGTTAAATGAGTCTGTTGGACTTTCTTTTGAAGTTTTGAAAAGAAAATTTGAATTTTGCTGATGGTGCAGGGTAGATCCGTCGTTTTCATACGCTTTCCTTGATAGATCTCTGGGTAAAGAGCCGTTCGTCTTGATTCTAGTAAAATGTAAAATTAAATATTCATGTATGCAGATTACTTTTTATAGAATAGTTTTATATTTGCATGCTTTTATTGAGCTTTTCGTCATTCATATGGAAAAATTCATTGTACAAACTATTTGTCTTCATTATCACAAATTGATCAAATCTCTATAATTCTAAGAGATTGAACAGGCAGGTGCTCATATTGTTGCTGGTTGTGTTATGACTATAACCTAAGATTTGTGAAATATTTTCATTCATAGCCTAAACACATCATTTTACATTCTTTACATCCATCATTTACAACATTAACATGACTTTATTTCAGGAGTAAACCATTTAAACAATCTTTTATTTTCTTGAGTAGGCTTGAGTTATATTTTTGGTGGGTAGCATGCCAGGCTATAATGGTTTTATAACTGACTAATGTAACTCCAAACTGCTTTTGATAATTCTATTCAATTAGTTTCACTGGGGGGGGGCGAGAAATCGAAATCAATCAACAAATTTCCCTGATATAATCATTTCCACGAGACAAGAAACAACTTTCCTACTCTTGCAATTATTTTACCGTCTCGATCTCAGTCATTAGTGTTCTGATGCCTGTAGTAACAGTAACAGTAGCAGCAGCATGCAAAACGTGTAAAGTGTAAAAACAAGCTACAAAATCGACGTGTGTACAACGAATGTTTCCACAAGACGCAAATCATTGCCTTAATTAATTAAATCAAAGGTAACGCTCCATGAAATGTAATACAAGCCATAAGCATCAAGTATCACTCAAGAAGGAGACTTCATTCTTTACCTGCCACTACTATAATAGTGCGGGCTTGTAGGCGTGCTTCCACTAGGAGATTTGATATCTTGGTTGTGCTCCGTAGGTGATGGAGACTCTGCGTCAATTTGCGTCGTTAGAGAGAGATTGGCGTTTGAAATCTGTTCATTATAAAAGCGGCACAATTACTTTCAAAAGACTTCCATTAGATGTTATGTGAGTAGGTACTTTGATGAGTATCATGTTACACTAGAGTATGTTTTAGAAAATACGTCGTTTTCCATACATAGTACACGTTGCATACGTGGATATCCTTATATACCGAGAGAAAAGAATATTATTTACCGAGACATGAGACGCTGATGATGCTGCTTTTTTATCTTGTAATTCTTTCGCTATCTGCTCTTCGTATTCAGCACACATTGCCAGGATTTCTTCAAGCCCGAGACAGTCTGTTTGGGGCTTAGGCTGTGGCGAGAATCTTGACTGAACAAAGAGAAAATAGGTATCGCGTCAACATTCATACATTGCAATTTCTGTCCACTGTATGAAAATGCATGTACACTTAAGAATTTCAAATATTTACTCAAACCGCATTTTATTATTAAATATTGATCTACATGGATTCTTACTTCAGGTCAAACAACAAATATTGAGCGGTATGAAAATCTAAAGAAGGATATTAGTATTGAGTACGTGTGAGTTGCACATATAGCGTTTCATTCTAGACATGCATCCGCCTTCAATCGCCTCCAACCAACAACATGTATTCAGTATTGCGGATTGTATTTACAATAAGTTGAGCTTTTTATTACCTGCTGTCTGCGGTGTTCCAACAACGCTTCACAGGTCAACGGCCCACCTTCCTCAATGGTACTCACAGCGGACTGACTGCCAGAAGGTGAAGATGATTGAGTTGACTTTGTGGTCATCGTTGGACTTCCATCGGAAGTTATGGAATTCGTATTAACATTCATGTTATGTGATGTGTAGAAATAAGGTCGGTGATTTGAAATCGAGCTGAGTGAGTCTGGACTTGGGATGGATGAAGAATACTGATTTATCATACTAGAATCTTCTTCATAATCCATGGAAGCTGGAGATGGAGTGCTGGTGTTGGCAGGGATGTTTACATAATCATCGAAAAATGTTACCCCACCCTGGCCCGCTCTTCGATGGTGATGGGTTGAGTCAGCATTAGTAGTTCTACTGCTACCACTGCCTGAAGAAGATTCTGGAGTTGAAACTGTGGTTATGTTGGAGTTCAAAGAAATCGTTTCACTTTGATGATGATTAGTGTAAAATATATGGTTTGTATAACCATGATCACTCCGATTGAAACTGACGCTAGGTCGAGGCATGGCATTTGTGAACATTGGAGCAGCTGTAGAGTCTATATTATGGATGTTGCTTGTATTATAAGCGTCTTTACTATTGTCAGCATTACTGTCACTGTAAAACTGGTCAACACCATAAAGCACACTATTCACTGTTGGGAAAGGTAGTACCGGGGGTGGTCGAGAATGTTGAGTATGTGCGAGGTATTCAAATCTTGCCAGTTTGTTGACAAAGTTTTCACTCTCCAGCCCATCCCGGTATTTTTTACTGTTGCTTGAACTTATGAAACTGTCAGTGGAAATCGTTTCTGACAGAAGGTGGTCCAACTGAGCTGCTTCTTGGACTCAATGAAAAATCTTCGGAAAGGACGAGGGTCGAGGAGGGAGTCGTTTGACTGCGTCTTACTCCATCCATGTAGTCCACTCCGCCTGCTGCTGTTGTTGGATAAGATGATGCTGACTTGAAGGTTTCTTCCATTGTCAAGTTTTTATTTACATCTCCCACTGCGCAGCTTGGATTACCCTTTGCTGTCAATCAGAAAATAAATACGTAAGAAAACTTCACCTCGGAGGAAGTTCTTTTTGAGAGATTTCTCAACTGTAAAAATGAACCTTTAAAATAGTGTTCAGTTTTCAGTATACCTATATATACATGTACTTATATCAATTCACTCTTTTTAACAATATTTTTATCGTAGTAGTCCTTCCCTCATGATTTTATCCATTCCTTAGCACAAGGACATGTATTTTCTACCTATTAAAAACTTGATACGAGTAATCCTTCTCGGGGCGCCCACCAGCACGGAATTTCATTGTGATAATTTTTCAACTCTTTTTATTGTCCTCGTGAACTTTCATGACTGCCTGATCAAATTTTTCAAGTCTTTCTTTACTTTGTTCAACCCCTTTTTTCATTTCCTATTCAGGATTGTTATTGTTGTAGGCTATGAGAAAGAATCCTTGTATCATTGTTTGCCTTTCTTCTCAAAACTCCACTATGAACACCGACTTACACGAAATCTGAGTCGGGCTTTGTGTGTTAGTTGTTACGTTAAAAATGGTGTGTAACTGTTGCACTACTACACATTTACACATCAATTGTTCGGTATTCGAGGGGTTGAAAATGTTTTATGATGAATAATACAGGATGGAAATGTCTGAGCTATTGCAATGCTAATGAAATCACTCAACATTATCTATGTCTATGCAGGTAATAATTGTCACTTGTCAACGTATTAGTTGCTATTAAATGGACGCAGTTACATTCACAATCTATATGCTTTTAATGTTCTGATAGAGTTAAAAGTAAAAGACACTAATTGTGTCTATCTCACTACGGATATACATACGATACAAGTTACACGTATCAATACAACTTAAGCATTGTTGAAATTCTTATAAGGCAGAAAAGAATTTATCGTACAAAATTGGATGTCTCGGCAGCAGTTGCATGGCATGTCAAAAAGATACCAAAGGAAAATGCAAACAAAGCTCGGTAAACTTACGCTGGTCTACTGTTGATTCTCTGTTCTTTACTACCCCGTGATTCACATTTGACTAGATTTATTTTTTCATCGTTTTGCGTTTTAGGTGCCAGAAGGGGTTATCCTGGACGTTATCAGTATTTACAAAAATGACAGATAAATCTGACATTTCTTTCATTTCTTCCGTTACATTCTCACCCTCACCATATCTATATTTATTTTGTTTTAATTACTAAATTCACGTTCCACACCGCAATGGAAACTTTAGCAGTGGCAAACGGTAAACCAAAATGATTGACAAGCGACACGGATATTCTCAATATTTGTTAATTCCATACATAATTTTCTGATTTCAGGACTGATCAAAACATTAAAAGGAATAATTTCACATTGATGCAAACTTTAAACCCGAAAGTATGCCGTGCTAAATGAGTCATTGACGTTGTTTTAAATTGAAATGAGGTAATGAAAATACATGCCTTATCTCACCAAACATGAGCCCATGGAAGATAGGCATTTACTGGTAGTCCGAAGGAAACTTTTCTTTCGATTTATGTATTATGTTTCATATTTCATGGGTTTTTTATCACGCACTTTCAGCTTCCCCTAAACGTTGTCAAATATTGTGCGAGATAGTATATTCCTCATGATTTGAATACGCATTATGCGTGCATAAACTGTACATTAACCGGTTAGGTTAACCCATCAAGCCAGCAAGCCTTGTTTGCTTCTCGCAGTTTTAAATAATTTGAGACCAAATGTTGTTATTTCGAGGCGAAGGTTTACGGTATTTAACCTTCCATGCCCACCACATACCGTAACTTCGATTTGCGGTTACTTTTTTCAAAAAAAAATCATTCGTCTTTTGAGTCTACCTTCAACCATGGACACCCACAGAAGCATAAAAACTTCAACATATTTTAACGCATAGTCTACGTAAATACAAGTTAAAGTGGGCCCTACACGCACATTCCCTAATATTTTTAGATGTATATGATTTTCACGTTGTATAACAGCCCTTATGTCAATAAAGGACAAAAATTCCTTCATCCTTGGTAATTTCATTTTCATGTCCAGGACGATGTTCAAGTTGTAAAAAAAATCTTCAATGTGTAAATAAGCACGCAAGGGTGATGTAAAATGTAAAGAACGTTCCTTAATGTAAAAAGTGTGTGCATCTGTTCATACAACCGCATTGAAATGAAATTCTCGACACGTTTTATGTCGCTTTTCAAAGTCTACATTTTACTGCCAGCCTGCGCAACAGTTCGTAAAGAACCGAGGTAGAGGTAAGTGTACAAGATTTCAGGTGCTGATGTGTACGGACAGCTCAAATCTATATGTATTTGTTTTGTGGCCAAGATAAACATTTCTTATGTATATGAATGCTTTCAAACTCCAGCTTAAAGATTTACCCTTTCCTCGAATCATTAAAAAAGGCTTGTATAAAAATGAAAATAAATGTTCTTGCCGGAGCCTTCAAGTGTCTGAGTCTCAACTACCCTTTCTGAAATAATAATAAGTTGAAAAAAGAAAAGTACACTTGAACAATTAGAATATGTAATGGTTGAATTTTATGAGGACTGACTAGCAACAAAATGGATTTACCCTGGGATCTCTCACCTCTGTTATTGACGACGGCGTATGGTGATTCATCAAAATAAAGTTGGCTTGGACTACTGCTTTCAAGGGATTTGGTGCTTTGACGAGGTTGTTGATAAGAAGGGTGAGTTGAAGATCCTTGGCTGTAGCGGAAGAAGTATGAATCTCCGATATTGATCAGAGCCCCTGCAATTTGTAATAAATAACAGATATTTAATCAGCTTTAAACCTCATTTCAAAGTTGTTTTTCTTAACGAAGTTTTTGAACACTTGTGTATTTTTATGTGGATATTATCGAAAGGCAATAAACTATACATGTAAGTACACGAACAAATGAGATCTAGTTTAATATCTATGGGTTCTTTTACATAAGAAAGGAGTTAGTGTAGTGTGTAGACTGATAACGAACTAATCCAGTCACGATCTTTCGTTTTCTTTTAAGCATAAAAAATTGTTAGAGGCACTATGCTGCACTACAGCAGCTTCTTTAAGCAGGGAGGAGGTCAGCATTCGATTGTATGCATTCAAAATGGACATCCATGTTCGTGTAAAAAGAAAATCAACTTTGGTTCTGTTGTTTAAAATAAATTTTCACTCATTAAATTGCTTCTATTAAACAATGTTTTTATAAGCTTAAGAATATTGATGTAAGGAAGGTTATTAGAGTTCGATTATCATCAACCAAAATAACATGATATAGTACTTTAGCTGCTTTCACGGAATGTGTGACAGATGGCCCTTGGATTTCAGGAATCTTTCGGGATTCGTAGACTACCCAAAACATCAGTTTTTTTCTAAATGGTATACTATAAATTGGACATTGACAAAATGACTCTGGTCTTTGTTTGTAGGCTACACATATTTTAATAATAAGAAAAGGCAATTCACACTTTTCATAAAAGGAATGTAGGAAAGTACATAAAAAGTTTGAATAGATTCCTTGCGATCTGTAGGTAACAGTAAGGGACAAAGGTGTGCACCTTATACATGGCAACTTCTCCGAAGTTTTTCGTAAGTTTTAGTTGAGTACTTTTATAAGTCATTTATCGTACCTTCTATCACTGTTTTGATTTTAAAGATTGTACCTCGTCGACAGTATTTATTTGATCCCTAGTCCGAAGAAATATATATGGATATTTCCAACTACTCAAGATATTAATGGCCTTTTCACATTACCACCTTTCACAAACAAGTTAAAGGGTAGAATAGACGGTGAAATGGTGAAATCATTTTATCTCTCAGCAGGCTATTTATAACCATGATGAATCAATGCACTGGCACAATGATCATTTAGCCTTTTACTTTTAATAGTAAGTTCTAGGGAGACGACCAGACCAGGTTGAATGTTGAGATGAGGTTTGCCTTCTTTAAGTTGGAACATAAAGTTCTTAACTGAAATAGGATATATTTGACTTTTTTGTTGTTGCATGCTTACCTGAGCACAAAGGAGTCGGCCCCTTAATGTGCCGACCGTCAATAGTAGTCTCTTCACTAATGGGATGCAACACCGCCTCATCACCAAGTCTTTCAACGAAGGCGTGTTGTGGAGCCACATGGGAGCCGTGAAGAACTATGTCAGGTGGCTTGACACAGCCTTTTCCACTTCCCAGCATGGTTACACCTGAGAATGAAGAAATGAAAGGAATTTTTAATGCATATTTTCTCTGTTGTCATTAACGGTAAATACTTTTATAAGAAATGGATGTACTACGTGTATAATGTGCAGTCAAATAAAACATGATTTTCAAAAACTGGGTAAATCATATGAAATTAAGTAGAAAATTAGGAACTGTAAATTTGCCAATAAAATCAAAAAGTGTGGTACCGCAGATAAGCAGACGAGAACTGGGCAAACCATATGCCACAAGGAACTTTTCTTTAACTTCAGTTTTGCAACTACTGCAGAACTGCCAATTAAAAACCAGCTTGCAGGAAGAAATGCATGTTTTTTTTTACAAAAACACTACCATATTTCAAGGTTGACTATCGCTCCTAAAACTCAAGCTTGCCAACGTCCATCAATCATGACTGAGTATTTTACCTAGAGGAATATAATCCACCGCTCAGATTCATTAATTTTCTTTCCTTTTTTATCTCACACCATATATTTACAATTCATAATAGTTGACAAGAGCCATCATTAGCTGAAACTGAAAGACCAGCATTTTTGAGAATCGCTCTGATGAGAATTCATTTGGTTGTCTGCAATTTTGACATTTATTTATTAACTGCATGAGTTTTGGAAAGTGTGTAACTGTTGCCTTCAAGTCAACCTTAAATTGATGCTTTCAACTGACTAAAGTTGATTTGAGCTTGGAATTTTTTTCAAAGTATGCCTATTTCTTACCGTCTTAAAAAATATACTACCTAGGTAGATGAAAGTTGGAGGAAACACAGTCATGGTGAAGTTTGCAGCTATTTTCTTGCTTGAGTAGTGTAGATCAATGATTTTTAAGTAGTCACTAAGGATCAACCCATCGTTCAAATGTTATATCTTGGAGGAAACTTCTACTCATCTAGTCGTCGTCATACAAAGCACATATGCAAGATTACGCACACACACTTTCTCATCTTCCATCCCCTGACACATGGCCGACTTTGCCAGAAGGCTTGGACTTAATTGTTGGTTTCTAATTAATTTATACATGCCCTGTCGTCAGTTGCGGCAACAGTTTGAAGTTCACGTACGCATAAGAAAATATCCAAACGTAGAAGTGAAATGAGTAGACATCCATGTTGATTACATTGGTACTAATTTACCAGTGAACAATGCTCACCAAAACAAAAAAGCTCACTCATGCGTAAGATATATTTCACGTTCCCGATTACTTCTGAGTGACTGACTGCTGTCAAATAATTTAGAAAGGTTCACCTGTTCATTACCACCAGTCATCTCAATAGAGAGAACATTAATTCAGTTTCTACGCATCGTCAAGTGATAGGTCATAAAGTCATCAAGCCCACAAGGTAGTATGCATTAATGCTTTCTATCCTAATCCTACCACAGTATCATGACTAACCACAACACACGAAAAAATACGGTTTTGTTAGGATCTCCTCAAAAAACTGGTTCATATGACCAAATTTGCGCTTGCTTGCATTAATTCATAATTCGAATACTTTCATTTGACGTTTAGATTTGATGCTTCAGTAGAAAACTAAAGATTTTTATGCCTGACGGTTCAATGCTTATTTTTTCATTCATTCTCACTAATTTTGAGGGCTACCAAAGCGTTTCCATCTATGGAAGTAGGAAGCCCCAGATCTATTTAGTATCTGTATCGCGGAATTATATACAGCTGGGGTGCTTCGATCTTCATATTATATTAAGAACCGGCACCCGAGATAGATATATTTCGATCAAAAATCATGTTAAACTGTTGTGCAGTAAATTTATTTGACTAGGTTATTAACTCCGCCAGATTTTTGAGTTCATGGTAGGTACTAGGTACACGAAGTTTCATTGATATACAAATTAACGTGTCTGTTCAGCGTGTTACCAGACATGCAAAAGCTTAAAGTGTCCATTTACTTTCCACAATTTTATTTGACAGTTTGCAAAGGAATTCCGTTCTCTAAACGCATCCTGTAAAGCAGGCTCCGCCTAAAACTTTAAGAGGATGGGTTGTGTAATATTTGCTTACACGAAGGTATCAAAGGATAAACCACACCGTGAAATCGCACCGCATTATTAAATTTATCGTTTTTGCAAATGCTTCAAAACTTTTATCGTATTTGCTTGGAACAAGGTGCTATTTTGCATTTATACATTTTTAATAAGATGACATTCTGACAAGGGTTTATTATCATAAACGTCTGGTATTTATCGATATCACTGTAATAGTGGCTTGTCTGTAAAATACTTGAGTAACACGATCCATATTGTAACCCTTGTGCATTCAACACAGTTCCCGTGGACCACCAACCAACCTGTATTTATGGCCCAGTATGACTCACTTTTATGCATCGGATGACATTCTAAATTCTAAACTTGATTTTTATTGCTGTCATATGCATACAAACATTCTTTCACCTGACTATGATACTTTTCAATCTACATTATGTTCTGTGATGTATTTATTTTACATGCATATACTACATAAATATTTTGTGACGTAAATAGGTAAAACTGAAACTGCGTCGGGTAACACGAACACCTATTGTGAAAGAAGTATAGGCAACAAATTTCGTAAGAAATATTTTGATGCCCAGGTGTCTGGAAAGCTATTTTATTGCTTTGAGTAAATAATTGCGTCGTGATGTATGAATCAAATAGCTGTACTATGACATATTGGGCAATTCTTCATATTTTTTTTCATTCAAACGGATTTTACTACGTGTACCATATTAGTGTCGCACACTACTGGTATTGAAACGAAAATACGATGAATGAAACAGATTCACGGAAGAGTGCTAACATATTTGACCTGATTGTCAAAATGCGTCGTACAGCTTCCGCTTAACTTCATCAGTATTTCAATTTTGAATTAAGCCCATAAAATTTCGATACGCATACGTTTTTCTCAAAATAACAATTGAAAAATATATTCCCAAGCATACCTACCTGTTTTTTGTCTCGATCAAGTCGAATATATGAATTTATTAGAGCTCGTTATTGAAAACGTGTATCCTAGGATGTTGGTCGGGAGCACGACTTAATCCTTAGAAAAAGGTGGAAAACAAGTTTGTAATTAAACAATAAGCCTTCCGCCTCTCCTTCATCTGACACTTGCCGCTTCTTTATTTTCGTGCATCATGCCATATAATTTTCATCCACTTTGCATAGGTCACGGACAAGAATTCATCATTCTCATGTTTCTAGCACTTGCTTTGACTTGATTCGTTGGATGCGCAACTACCACACGACAAACATCTCAAATTTTCTACAAACTCAATGAGCAAACATATCCAATCCACTTCACTAGCTAATCTTGTATGCTTAGTACTCTGAACAGATTCATTACGAGCAAAATATTTCGTATCTTTGTAAGTTGCACGAAATGCCAATTAACTACTTTAATCCTAGCACGAAATTAACAATAAAATGTACATGTTGCATTGCATCATAGCATCATATATGAAGACATCCGAACGAATTCAAAGGGGTTTTTCTAGCAGGCACAATACGTCTAGACTGCTAACGGCACATCTAGCTGTCACAATCTGGAAACTTTTAATAATCCTTCATCTTTGAACTGTGAAGGTTATTTGTGTTAATACAAGCCTTTATGCAGAGTAATTACATTGTGATCTTGTTAAGAAAAGCTTTGATTTTCATATTATTTCCAGAAAGCCTCTTTGCCAATTGTACTTTGTGGGGATGAAAGTTTCCGAGAAAAACAATTTCCGTGGCACAGATGTACGTTCTTTAAGCTACGTGGAAAATTTACACGAGCCACCAATTGCACCACTTCACTCTT
>JAHZNA010004712.1:0-33071 GCA_027743935.1 Sinodicranocentrus sp. ZH6 | reverse complement strand
CATTGAGAATCCATCAGTTTATCAGGGAACATGGATTGGTTTATTATGCTACATGTAAGTTGTACCGATTTTTAGTTCCGTAATGCACAGCAAACATATATTTTAGCACATCCACAATCCACACCACACATATATTCGTACCGTGTTTTCAAGTGTTAGTTCAAGGGATATATTGATATTTTTGTATGTACCAAGCTATCGCATGACCTCGCCAATTCAGAAGTTAACGACGCTAAGATAAGATTTATATCCACGGGCGCGATTCGACGATAAAGCATGTTTACCTTTATTTGCTTAACCTATACTATTTGCACACTATACCTAATTTCGTATTTCATGTGTCATTGCGTGTATGAAAAAATTGAACAAATGACAAAAGTACTTAAACCCATACTTTAAAAACTTTTTACGATCAAGTGTGAAGATTTGCAGGTATATATGCATCACTATAATAAAACTCATCATACACATCTCTGACACTGACTCCCTACCGGTGATGATTGAATGTCAAACGACCATGAGAAAAATAGTATTGTTTTCCCTTTGACTATACAGAGGAACTTACGGACATGTTAATACTACGGGTTTACATTTTACATGTGGTGTGTACGTACACATTAACATTTTACAATTAAACCTCACTATCAGTTTCAATAACAGGAAGATCCTATTAAAAATTATATAGATGGATGCCAATTCACTGATTTGACTAAAAGGGGAAAATATATTCAAAAACACAATTGGACATTAAATGGGGTATGCGTCACCCGTTACCAACTTTCATTAATTTACGATAGAATGGAGAATGGCTATAGTTTGTCTTGTTTAAGATGATTCATTACCGAATGATACGTGAAGAGAGGTGCGTGTCCTCACACTTTCCTATTATTTTCCTGTGTGAAATTTCTCTTATCCGATTAGGAGTAGACATTCATCTATTCATAAGTATTATAACACCTTTTAAGCACTTTCTACGTTTGGAAAGTGGTTTTTGAAACAAGCCATCGTTGTAGTGTTTTCAGTGTTTTGTAACACACAGCTTGAATTAAACGCGGAAGTTTGCTCATTGATAACAATTTTTCTCTCTCTTCATATATATAATATGTTATATTTTGAATTTCAACCAGAACCGTTTTAACCATTATTTGTCAGAATGTTACAGGAAAAAGTTTCCTCGTTTACTCTTAAAACGATTACTTTACAAAGAATCGCTAGAGAACTACTAACAACCACTTCGGCGACACCGTTATTAAACGTGGAATCTGTGTGGCTACCGTGTGATCTTTCGAAACAAGTTTTTGATTTTTGTGTCGGTGAAACGATTGCTCATGAAGTGAATCAAGTTTTGAAACTTTTTCTGAAGGTAAAACATTATTTCCAATGATTAAAATGCATTTTTCTTCAATTTACAATAATTCTAATTTAAATAACTATGCATTCAGCTCTTCTGCATGGGCAGTGCTATTTTTTATGTCTAGAGATAGACATTAACCGAATTGCAGACTATAAATTACAGAAATCACGCTGTTTGCATTTATGATACGTGGCTGATAGTATATTCATGATCACACTCCAAACAGTACAAAGTCAAATACTGAAATTAGTGGTAGTTAATCCACGTCAAGCCGTATCGTATAACGATGTACAATGAGGATTGAAAACAATCCTAGCATTTGTCATTGACCTCCATGAAGCAATTTATTTTGCTCATTTCCTTATCTCTTCAGCGCAAACAATGAGTATATTTGTCATCTCAAAGTATAAAATACATTTATCAAAACGAATCCATGTGCTTAATTGGAGTTTTATAAGTTTCATACATGTGAAGCACCTCGAGGGCAGGTGGAATGAGGTCTGGTGAAATTTAATCAAATTTATTTATTTTCAAATTAATAATACAGAATCCACCGAGAACCCCTCTTCGCCATATATGCCTCCAGAACTTGCACCGCACAGATGTAACTCTAATTCGCGAATTGGTAGAAGCAAATATTGAAATTCTCACTCATTTGGATGTTCGAGGATGTCGGACACTTTCCAAGAAATTTTGGTGCATTATCAATGGTGCACCAAATCTTCAAAATCTAAAAACTACGAATCTCATGATGCCTCTTAGCTGTTTGAAATTAGAGACCCTTGTCATTGACTGGAAGCCAAGAAAAATATTTCAGCGTTTTCAAAGACGCTTTCAACTCATGTATTATGATAAATTGTTGGAAAACGCGATGCCAAATTTAAAGCATCTTGACCTAAGTTGGTGTCCTTGGGTGAGACGGCTAACGGTGTTGGTCAGAGCTACAAATCTGGAAGTTTTAATACTAAGGAACTGCGACGTTACTCATTTGGTTGAAGACATCTGTTCGCTGAAGGAGTTGAGGTTTGAACCCGATTTTTTGCCGACTATACAAATACGAAAAAAAAACAATGCGTGTATTTTACTTTTTGTCCCTGCATAAACTATAGAATTCTAGATATCTCATTTGGGTCAGAAACAGAAAATAATCATAACTTCTCTGGCGAGTATCACAATCCAAACTATTTTTTTGGAAAAATTATTTCTTCTCTTGAAAATCTGGAATATTTGGATATTTCTGGTACAAATTTGGATGCAACAGTTGATCAAGATGGATCGACTGATGTACCTATATCCAATTTGGAAATGCGCCGGGACAGACCATTGAAATTTTTGGGACTCTATTCGACTTATAATAATTATCACAATATTTCGAACCTCCCTGCCGAAGTAGTTTCTGGCGACGGTAATAATACACTTTTGGAGGAAGCCATTAAGGTAAATTAAATGAAAAATATATTTTATTCCTCTCTAAATATGAAAAATTGGAAATGCCTAAAACTACGAAATGGATTATCTGTAGAGAACGTACGACATGCCTAAAACTTTGCGTAGCCAACTTATCCATCTAATCCGCAGCGAAGGACGTGGCGTCATGTCTACAAATGATCTTTTAAAAATACAAGCAAGGATGATGACGACAGTTCGACTTAACGAATATTTTCGGTTTTGGGCTGTTAAATGCACCTACAATTTTCTCGATAAATTGGAAAACCCCATTGGTGTTATTAAGGAAGAAACACGCAAAGAATTGTTCCATGCATTAAATCGACTCATTTATTCGCACTTGGAAAATGAGAAGGTTCCAGAGTTGATACTTTGCTTCACCTTTCAAATTTATTTAAAACTTTTGCCAGATGGAGAATCGGTTTCAAATGTAAGCTCTTTTCTGGATTATAACAAAGACTAACCACTTTAATCAGGTTTTATTAGAAACTATTTTTTAATTCAATCTTTAAGAAGGACACGTGTAGGGAAATCATGAACTTTGGAAAGTTTTTGATGTCACTAAAAACAATGACTTTTGTTTATCTCAAAACTGAAGCACTACTCTTCCGCTTATTACACCGAATGTCCACTGAACCTCATATCTGCAAAGACCTAGGTCAGCAGAATGCAGTCATGGTATAGTCAAGACAAAGAAAAAAACATGGATTGTATTGTTCCGTTGTCTGTGTTCATTAAAATACATACAGTTCTCTCATGTTCATGATTTCAGATCTGTTTTGACTTTTTCAAAACGCTTCAAATCTTTCTCGGATTCTCATTGAGTGTGCGACAAACTTCTGAAATTGTTCCATTAGTGTGGAAATCTGTTTTAAATTTCATTCGAATGACTCCTGAAGGAAATTCAAATTTTATCAAATACAGTGGCCTATCTTGGATTTATGCACATCTCGATTGGTTTGCAAAAGATCAGCAGACAGTGCAGCAGCTCAAAGAAATATTCATTGGTATTCTAGTTTAAACTTTATTAAACAAAAATCACTGGTGTGCTCCATTGAATATATTTATTGATATAGTGGATTTGATTTGATTTCGTAGGTATTATCAGCCAAGTGGAAAAATTTATTGCTGAAAACGGTCATCTTCAAAACAAATCTCGTTCGAAGTTCGATTACACACACCAGCTAATACATAAGTTAAAGGATCTGATTGGTAGAGATTAGTAAAATCTTCACTCTGAAACTCTCATCGTTGTTGACAAAGAATATATATACATATAGTTCGATCTATTCGATCAGTAGTTATTACTACAAAAAGTTATTATTACGAATTTCTGGGTATTAAAGTGTTGTATACCAGCCAATGTAAAAATGTCGCCCAATGCTTACTTTAGGAGATGCGTACAAACAATACTTTTTAATTATTGATTGTGCCGATAAATGACTCTTTAATGGTATAGAGCAAGATTTGTGGAATATATAGATCGACAGGGACTGTTCCAATAATAATGGATCGGTAATGTAATACATAATAGTAATCGTGAATCGTAATTAGTAGTGCTGGCTGTTTTTATTTTCATTCTATTACAGCACAAATAATCGTAAGAAATGTTCCTATAGATTAGGGGGAAATAAAATGTTTTATAAAAGGTAAAATGCCTAAATGAGGAATTAAGTACGACCTTTGTTACAATAATTTAAAATCAACTTCAACTTTTTTATTATGTGTGCATATTTCCTTCATTCTGAATCATTTAATATTGCGTAATTGGAGTTGGAAGTAATGGTATATGAACTCCTTATTTAACAGGGCTAATTCAACTGTCTTTAGTGGCTTGATTTTATTAAAAAATGATTTGTACATAATTTATAGACTGCCAAATCATTTAGGAGCAGGAAAAATAATTTTATTCGATCTTCATCAGAGTAGTAGGGATTTCCATGTTTTGATTAATGAGCCAAAAATACTGCATTGAGAGGTGTGACATAAGCATTTTATGAATCCTGACTTATTTTACGGGTACATTTACGCACAGGTACATAAATTGCAGCTTCAGGTATTGCAGGTAATCTGTAATTCAGATTCAGTTAAGGTGTTCTGTCCATGCAGTTCACTGTAATGGAAAGAATAAAATTTGCATTGATTTAAGTGTGCGACTATATGCATTTTGCATTAAATTGATAGGACTAGTCATTTTATCAACATTATTTTATCGATATTGCAGTCCGTGTTAGTAAAAAAACCTAAGTTATAGTTCTTCCACAACTACAGTGTAAGGTTGCTCAGAGTGTGAATATAAATGAAAATGTTGGTACTGTTCCAAAGTTTTTTTGTCCTTATGGCTCAACAACAAAAACAACAACGAAAGCAATTTGAAACTCTGATTGGGTTTGAATTACATCTTACATGTTAAAGAATGAGGAGTTCAAACATGTTCCATTTAATTAATGCTTTCGTTTTTCTCTTTATTTTCTTCAATTTAAATTTGTATAAGCTGTGCATTCCAGAAGCAAAACACTCGGAGATTAGGAGTTCTCGTTTTCAGTTAAGTTCAGATTAACATAAGTTATTCATAATAGGGGTGGATGGTGGATGATTACACTTAATATACTCATGAGTGAGCAGTATTCCCATTTCACACAAGATTTCTTACAATTAGCAATTTTTCCTTAAATGACGGAGTGTAAAAACGGAGCAGTACGATGAAAAGGTCGTTTTCATCAGATTTCGTTGTAACGTAAGGTTCACTACTGCTCCACCCAGAGTATTAAACTTTTGATCCAACTTGATCATCTTTGCATGATGATGTTCAACTGCCGTTCTGAGAACCGGTTTGCAAGATCATAGAAATTAAGAATGTACAAACAATGTTGTATGTGACACAAGCTTTGCCGAAGGTTGCAGTGAATTACAGTCTATTTTGCATTATGCATGTAAGTTTATTTCCAAATAATATAGTTGTGCGTACGTATTATATAATGTCTTTAAGTCGCTATAAATTACTTGAGAGTGGTGACACATTTTTTGTAACTTTGTTAGTTAATTAACTTGTTAATGGACAGTAATGTTTAGATCTACTTGTGAATTTATATAATATTCATAAACAATTTTTTTGTATTACATACTAAAAAACGAAAATGTAAGTAATGAACTAATTAACATAATACTGTGTTATATCAGTATCACATTGACTTCAAGGTCTAAAAGATGAGTATTACTATCTTCGATTCCGGTTATCCATGAAATCTGATAGCCAAATCCAAATCACATGTTTATAGCAACCCGTCGAGAGAAGAAATGTCACATCCTTGAAATTTTAACCGTGTAAATGGCACCAGTACGTACAAAGATCAGCACCAGTAGCTTAATTTGACAGGTTCTTGGTAGAGAAGAGTAAAAGCAGCCTTGCATACATACAAGATGCAACTTGCGTGCAGCCGTGCAAAATGCACTTTTCTTGAAAGATGCACAAGTTGCAGCTGCAATCATTTAAGCTTAATTTTTAGTCAACTTCTGAATAGAAACGAGGAAAAAGGACAACTAGGAGTAATAATATGCGAAAACATGGCTGTATTACACTTTGTACAGTTCTATTTTTAAGCAGCTCATGGTCACTCATGTTGAATCACACACATATGTCCTTCACGTCAAATATTTCTCATACGTAATTAACTGATTTATCAGTGTTTAAATGGCAAGCCAAAATCATGGCACAAATGACAGCTAAAAGTTTGAAAGAAGCCATAAGAACCCCAACCCTCTGCACTCGATCAATATCTAAATCTGCAACAGTTTTTTCCAAACACCCATCATTGTACACATTCTCATGGATGAATTCTGGACTATTAAAATCTGCAGCTTCCAAATCATCGCCATTCCTGAAACATGAATGAGGGATTCTGATAAAGTCTACTCCGTTACCGTACTGATCGCCGTTGTCGCTGATTTCTCTGGTAGTTAAAATAATGCTACTATTTGCGCTACTTTTGGTTGCATTATTTTCAACGACAGATTTAATACTTTCCTCACTTCTATGCACGATAGGTAAATACCAATCACTATAACCATAAACACCACAGCACCTTAATTCTGACTGGAGGGAATCCCAACTATCACGAATTTTTGAAATTGAAGAGGTAGTGTTCCCTGTGTTGGGTTTAATCTGCTGAAGTGAATTTATCAAACTTCGCTCAATAGACGCCTTAGCATTGGACTCTATTGATGAGGAATATATTCCTAAAGCTATGTCTGTAAAACACAAAAATATCACCAAACTCGTGTAAATTGTAGCTTTGACGTAAGTCTTTATTCCATGAAGTCCATAAAGACCTGTTAGCATTGCTAAAAGTCCCATAATAATCAATATATTTGAAGTGGATTTGAATGTTTCTCCGTTTTGAATTATGCTTGAAAATGACTCTCTATTAGTGGAGGTTTTCCCTCCAACTCCGTACACCAGAAGGATGAATCCAAAAACTATGAAGATTGTGTTGAGTCCCAGGGATAGATTCTTCGAGAATGTTTCCAGCTTTGTAGGCTTCTCCAGTTTTCGGTGAACGGATGTATACCCCATTTTGCTGGACTATTTTTTAAATATTTATATTTTTCGTTTTTAAAGAACGTGAAGTGTCTTGTTTACAGTATTGTTATTTCAGTCTGTGTAGTTACTGCATGTAATTCACTTTTCCACGAATACACCTAAAACCTCTTACTTGAGTAACAGAAGAAGGTCTACGTCAATGTGGGTTGTAGCTTCAAGTATAAAGTAAGATATATTACTTAAACATCTGAAGAATCAATAAGCTATAGCTTAAACATTGGATAAGTATAAATACCAAAAAGAGTGCTAGGGAAAATGCTTGTGGATTGCTGGCAGCATTGATGGCATACGTTTCGAGAATAGAATCATCCAAATTTTATCACTGCATGTCTCAGAAACTACTCTATAAAATATTGATTGTCCATAAAACATCCCTTGTTACGAGGAGGAGCTGAGCGAGATATAACACACTTGACAGTTCGCGATTTTATTCAGGACTCACATAAACTATTGAGCGCAGCATGTGTTCTCATGATCTGCATACACATCTGCTTAACTAATCAACGACGTCAACGGAACGAATTCACTCTATAAAAGGGAAGACGCAAGTCATAGAAGGAAACACAAAGGAGGTGAGTTGTATCACACATAAATTTCTGGCTATACTGGACACGGACAATGGAGGATACTGTCATACAATATCAGAAATCGCAAAAGAAATCGTGCATTTCACAAATTTTCCATGAGGGGAGACGACTCTGGAAAATAAACATGGAACTGGTATAAATCATTTCTCACTTCACAATTTTATATTTATAATCAGAGCGGAGGTCCTGAAGTTTGAAAAGCGTATGAAAATAGAATGTTGGCATACCTAAAGTGTACTATCCAAACATGAACTGTGATGTATATGTACAATATATTTTTGTATGAGTTTATTTGTACATCTAGTCAAACATTTACATTATTTCATTTCAGTACATACTTTTTTGCAGAGGAAAAGTACCCGTAAATCAACTCTACAAATATCTTTGTGCGTAATTAAATCAGAAAAAGGATGCGATTTCCTCTCAGAAACTCACAGACACGTAGATGAAAATATGACAAGCAAATGTTAGCTAAAAAAAACTTTTTGTAATGAGAAACTTTACGAGGGACACATTGTAAAATGGCGAACGGAAAACTGGAATAAAAAAGAGTAATAAAAGTTTGCCGAGACTGATATTTTTGTCTGTGCACAGATTTTAACTAGTTCAAATGAATTTAGGCGAAAAACATGTAAGGCCTGCTTAGAAGCGTTCTATAAAGCTTGACAGCGAATCTCTAAATGAAGGTACCACCCCACATGCAACTGGTGTATGTACGAAGCTCTTGCCTCTTTACTTTGCTTCTTCTTTTCATTCAGTATAAAGCTTGATTTTTGGCTGTGGCAATTATGAGAATAAAAAAATTGCATGTACTCGCTGACTCCTCAACTGACTTGTCTATCCTTTTTCAACAGAAATTCTCCTTTGGCAATGACGTTGATGATGGTTCCTTAATAAAATGAATCATAGTTGATAATATGGTGGGGAGGAGTACTGTAATAAAAAAAAACTTTGCTCTCAACTAGATGCACCTTTCATTTCACTTCCACGATAAATTGTTAACCAAAGTTTGCAAAATATACGCAAAAATAAAAATGCACAATGAAGCCCTCTTAAGAGCTTTTATCCATTAGTGCTTCTACCAAGATAAACCGAGCTAATGGTTTATTCTACTCCCTCTGGATGAGTTTGAGACTTTGAGTTACTTTTACTTTTTAAAGTGGAAAGCCTTAGCTCGTCGAGTTTTTCAAGGCAATCCAGAGATACCTACGTTAGGCTGTGTTTGTTTATTTTTCAAATGACTACAAGTTACAGTTTGCAATGCACTCAAATGCATTTCAGGAATTGTAGTTGCGGTCGACTTCGAGGAATTGAAGACTGTAGAATGTCTTATGGGAAAAATAATATACGTGTACACCAAATTCCAACGCATAGGATTTTAAAATCCTGTGATATGAAAGCAAACGATATTGTAAGAAGAAGCTTATATGAAATGTTTTCAGCAACAAACCGCAAACAATGCTTCCAATTATAGCTGGTTTCACAGATACACGTTTGTCGTATAAAGGGTTCACTTGATAGGCATTTTCATAACCAACATAAGAACCATTGGGATTTACCATTTGCCTCAGTTACCTTGAATTCCCCTACACGTGATTGATTGTTGTCAGCAGTTGCGGAAGACCTTGTTGAAATGACGAGGAGCAAAATAACGTTCACTAACAGCTTTAATAATGTACCTGGCCTTACCGACTCTGCCTTTAGCTAGCAGGTGTGAAAGAAAACTTTCATGTTTTGGGATAATATTAATATATATGTATGTATATGAATATGAACTAATGATACGTGCCCATACCCATGTTTTATAGTAATTATAGTATGAGCTTATTATGAATTCACAGTCAACAGTTCCTTCCGTAGTAATTCAATGCCTGGATTTTGTATGTACCAGGTAACATTTTATAGATAGATACATGAGCGTCTTCTGACGTATTGTCTTGCTGCACTTTTTTCTGTATTGTACTGCTAACCGTTGTTACTTTTAACAAAAAATGAAAATTGCAAATATATATGCATAATGCATATATGCAGTACCTATAGTCTGTAATTGCATTCAATCATTACCCATACTGAGAAGAAAAGTTGATTACGATCGGATTTTAGTTGTTGCATCTTTGCCTCAAGATTAAAAATGATAAACAAAAGTAATGAGTAGGTCCATATAATGAATAGTTATTTTTGTTTTTTTTGTACAACTACTGCAAACACGAGATCAACACAGCAAATATTTTAAGGAAAGGAACGAATACAGAGTTTTCCGACATGTGGGAGCCGGTTTCCATTGATTTATTAAATTAAATATTCTAGACACACCATATTTATCATGTTCATATTCAATGTGTGTAATTTGCAAAGGGTTGAGTTGCTCGATGTATCTGCAGGTATAGAGGTTGTCATCATTCAGTTGCGTGATGAAAACCCGACCAGTCGAGAAACTTCAATATGCCAATTACATATTGAAGTTTCCTTCTTTCAAAACTAATGATTTCAAATCAGGTTAGCCTGTTTTTGCTCGACAGACTTCAGCAAGAGTTTACGGATGAGTAAGATATTCATCTTCCATCTTATAATAAATCTATCAAAGTATGTATGTAAAGAAATTGCGAAGCTGTTAACTGATGACAGACCTGACCTCATCTTTACAACTATATAGAATTTATTCCGATGGAACCGATGGAACACCGCGTAATTTTTGGCTAATAATTGTTTTATAATTTGTACTTTAGTAGTTTGCATTAGAAACGCTTCTCATCCTTTAAATTCTTATGGGTATTGTACTGTAAAACTTGTATGGCTGATTGTTGGTTGATTTGTTTGACTTATTGCGTTACTCAATCCAAATTAATTCTTTTTGGCAAAATTAGCATTAGCATTAGGGAGTATTTACAATTAGTGTAAAAGTAAGTGTTATAAGGTTTATGAGTGACAAGCAGACCTACATCATCACATCATGTATTCTACAGAGGTAAAATTCTGTGAAATGGATGTACAACAAAGTTATGCACATATGGTGAAGTTTAGAACAGATAATGCCGGTAGGCACATGGCCCTGCATGGTACACTGTGTCACAACAAAATTACATTTCCAAACCCCAAGTCATGGAACTATACCAGACCAGACTGTAACAAAATATGTAAAAGTCAAGTTGTAAGAAACAAAATCTGCAACTTCGTAAGTAATATGATCCGTTCATGCACATGATAAACAACCAACAACCTTTAGCTTGTTACTTCTACACAGAAGCTTTCGTCGATTGAAAACTTTTCCCATAGATATAAGCTGCTACACAAGAAGTTATGCAAAGTTGGAGAAAACGTAAATTTATCCAAGATCAGTATTTTACAATAAACAATAAACAAGAAAATGTTGGCCTTCACTAATATTTCAGACTTCAGCAGTGTCAAAAGTTGTATTTAGAGCACACTTATGTATTGTGTACGCATTACACAACATAATGAATCAAACATTTCATAATATTTTTCGTTTACAGATACATACATTCACATTCATATATCAGTGCTTTCAATGTTTAAACCGAGTGCAATCAGTGTAATTCCGAAATAGTAATAAAGAGTCTGCACTCATCAATTTCAATGGTGCAAAATAAGCAAATTGCTAACTTTTATTATTAAAAAATTATTGTATTTTTCCATGTTTAATTTCATTAAAGTCTTGAGTGACATTTTATGATTCCTAACTCTACGTCAGCTACGATATCTTGATGACTATGAATAGTTGATAGAAACGCATGTGTATTATTAAGATTCGTTCTCGACCAGTGGTTAGACCTAGACCGAGAGAAGTCGTATAAAATACAGTTGCATCCCAGCTAGAACAAACCAACTGAATATACTTATGTTATGTACATTTATTCATCTTGCAACAAAAAAAGCTTACATTAGCAGTATCCGATATATATCAACACATCATCTAAAAATAAGCTTGAATGGAATGTTGAGCAAGCAATGCACCGGATATATGTAGAAAAAATGAACAATGAACAGTTTGCACTTAGCGCACATATAACGTAACAAATGACATATCTCACAGCCTAAATCAACATGACTGTTTTACTTGCTAAGCAAAAATCTGGTTCGTGTAATTTTCCATTACCATTTCCAGAGGAATCGCTATCAAAAAAGCTATGAATACATACGTTGTTGGTGAGTGCTGAGCTGTTGGCTACGAGTCCATTCATTTCACTTCTCACAAAGCTTTTAGACAGGATAAAGAGCAATTAAACTCATTTAAAATTTCATAATGCGGCAGATTAAATCTCATGATAGCATGTCAAGCATGACAAGGGAGATTCTATTTGACTATTTGATTCTATTATATTCTAAGGTCGCCTGCTTTACAAGTTCCTAATTTAAAATTCAATGGCATGCATTAGGTGGATTTTACTATGTGCTAAACTAGGTATGTAGGGAAGGAAGTTAAATCGTATTCGCCAAACTAGTATACGCTGATTCTTGACGAAATGGCATTTTTGCAAAATGCGTCATCTTGTATTTACCAGAATTATTCGGCAAGGATTATTCTGACTCACCATAAACTCCACATTGATCATTATTACTTTGACCGCACGAACGGCGAACCCTTTAACTCTATTTATAGTACATAATCCACACTCAATAAAAAAATGTTTTGAATACTGTTACAAAGATAGATGTAAAAAATGTTGAATGCAGCCCCACCAACGAATATCCTGAAGAAAGAAATGTGGCGGCAGACTTCATGAACCTTTTCACAGTTAATACTCCACGAGCTTCTATTATATACAATGTGTTAGCATCTTTTGTCAACGCAATATTATGGGGTGTCTCAATTCTTAACTCTTCCCTTTTGAGGATGTCAACGTCTGTGGAAACAGGAAAAGAGCTTATTACTCGGAAACCGTGCTGTCTAACAGATATCTTGAACACTTTGGCTTGTCCTAATGGTAAATGACCGTTGACAGCATAAAGAACTCCGTATGATTTTTCAGTTAAAGGTTCCGTTTTCGTGATATCCCTTGTGAATACTAAGCTTAATACCATTTCCCTCCTATTGCTGAAGTTCTCATAGCCTATTTCATAAAGGAATGTTCCATTTGATGTAAAACATTGAACTCGACCGTTGTTCCGATCAGCAACAAATATGAGCGGCTGGGAGGTATTAATTGACTGTGCAACGACGACAGCATGAGTTACGTTGAAGGGTACTGGAAATATGGCTGGAGCTGCTGATCCCGCTTCAAATTCCCCCAGATATAAACCCCTTTTATCAAATTTAAGTACTCTGGAGTTACAATATCCATCAGCGACAAAGAAATCTCCTGTACTTTCTAAAACGGCGACATCTGCTGGACTGCAAAAATGAAATTGGTCGTTTCCAGAAACAAACCTCTCTCCGAGAAGTAACTCAGGTTCAGTTACCCATCCAAAACTTGTGTTGTTTTTGCAGAACTATACTTGAAAAATGTATTTTATCGAAAGAGCTTATCATGAATATAACAAAAATTATAAGTATCATTATGCTAGTTCACTCACTTATTGTACCTTGAAAACTTGATGCAAGCTCACATCCGTGATAAAAATATCCCCTTCCTTGGTAATTTCAATTCCATGTGGTTTCCCAAATATATTACGCCCCCACGTTGCTAAAATCTTTCCAGTTACCGAGTCAAGAATCATGACCACGTCTTCTTGAATTATTTCATAAAGGTTTTCCATTGAATTATGATTATTTAAATGTTTCGATCCTCGATGTAAAATGATTATGTTATTTTGGCTATCGACAGTAATCCCTGAACCAAATACTTGGAGAGATGTAACTTGCGGATCTGGCCATGATTTGTCACGATTATACTCACTTTTACAAGAATATACCTGATCCATTACTAAAATTGCCAGCAGCAAGAACATCATTGTCTGTTTTGTTGGAATATGTACAAATGGTGTGTAGAGTAGAATTGATAAAAATTGTCCCTTTTGTAAATAATCTCAATTTCTTGGCTCAAATGCAAGACTGAATTGATAGTAAAACCTGGAGTCTTGAATTATTATCAATAATAGCAAACCAATAGTTCGTCGAAAAATCTGCTGAAAATGGTTTTAACTTATTATTCAAAACCACGAGCAAATTTTTGAAAGCAATCAATCAAAACTATTAGACTTTTATAGGCATATTCCTTCCGACAGTTGAAATTTAATACTGAATTCAATCAAACATAAACACTAAATAAAACATTTTTAATAAGGCAAATGTATTTCTTCTGCTTTCCAGAAATCTGACTACAATACAATTTGCTCGACTTTGCCATTTTGATTTATTTAGGGAAAACATGAATAAAATAAACGATTCATTGCAAATACATCCTGATTAGACTAGGGCTTGTTTTATCAAAGCTCCTCGATTTTGCTCATTGTCAAATCGTCCATACCGATCGCACCAGATGCTTTCGGGTTAATTTGATGCGGAACAGGAAAGTTATTTGATGTCACTGTTGCAGTTGAAACTGACTGAAATTTTTTAAAAAAGTGATATTTTAAATCATTAAGCGCAGTCTTAATATTTATGGATTATTAGAGTACAGAGAGAGTAGTACGTACCATATTCATATTATCACATGATCTCATTCGAATCCAAATGTTAATCACAAACACTAGCAACATGATTAAACCCAAAGGAACGAGCATTAATGGAAACCCCGAGCTATTTACCTCTAATGCCATTTTGATAAAATATTGGCTGATTGAACTTCGAGAAATTATTACTCCAGCTCGCAACTTCGCTATTGAGATTGTGTCAGGACTAGGAGGTATAAAATGGTGAACAGCGAATTGTGTGCAATAAACCACAAAATACAATCTGCTGTATATGTATTTACGTCCAATTATGTGTAACTGGGATCTGTTATACGAATTCTTGAATCCTTGGTTGAAAAGAGGATGCATACCTTGCTAATAAATCTAGAATGGTTGAGACGTTGAGAAGCTAAATTGCGTTTAAATTCCTTTATGCTCATTCATCTCCACACTTGACGTATTTGCAAATACTCAAAATGCCGACAAAACAGATCTCTTTTCGAGCATAGCACTTTATGCTATAATATTTCGAGTATAGAAGTAGCACGCAAAGTAAATTGTAAATAAATAAAACATTATAATGCTAAGTTTATTATAATGTAACGCGGTCGTAAATGCAATGTACACATTCACCACATAAACGCATAAACAGAGTCAACTTGTCTGCTCAAACCTTGTGTACATATCATTATCATTAATAATTTATATTTATGGGTTTAGAGAACATTCGAGACAAACCTATAACCCAAGCTACATAAACGTTGAATAGAATCTTTGCAATTGAAATAGTACTGAGTGAATTTGAGTTTAAACAAAAAGTGATGTTGTAGGTGCACCGTGCACCTTGCATTATCGAAGCCCTTCCAGAGTAAAGATGATGATGAAGAAATATTCAATGCATGACGACTTGGGGAGTATGAGGTATGAAAAGAAGTAATAATTGTTTGTTCCTCTAAAAAATCCATAATTTATATAATTCATACATTCAGTCAACTTAAGACTACAGATCAAAACTCACAATAAATAATTATTATCTTTTGTCTACAGCATTGTTAATTTATGATCAATCCTTTCATTCGCCACAGAATCTTTTAGAATCAATAATTAATTCACACGTCAAAGTTGTTGGATTCATGATTCCCTAGAGTCATGGCTGTATTTGCTGAATCTCCAGCTTCCCGTTTCCATCTGAATAAATCAAACCTAGTGTCCCTCACAAAATTTCTATGCTCTAGGTCAAACATCCTTCTTCCGAACTTCTGATGTCTTTCAGGGTTTCTACTGTTTGCTTTCGTCATGGTTTGCATTCTTTCGGCTAGGACTTCCTCCCACTCTTCGTTGGTTAGCTGCTCACCAAAACTCTGTAAAACGCCGAAATATTATATGCAGCAATATTCATTAAACACTAATTGAGAAATGTGTACATGATGTTGTTTCGTACATCTGTTTTCCGACACAAACAAAATAGAGCTGAAATGATAGTTAGAAATCCGCAAAAGATAAGCGCCCACATCAAGTATTGAAAGTCAAAGAAAGCCCCGGTTTGGCTTTGGCTACTTGAAGAATTAAGATTCGTAAATGCAACCGAAGCCATTGATGGACGCTACGCTGTACCTAGTTCAACTTTTAAAATGCTGAGGTCAATGAACAGTTGAAATTTTTACGAACCTACCTGATCTATAATACTCGTTATCTTTAATCATTCATAGAAGGATCTAAAAATTTCCATTTGCTTGGTAATCTTCAGTGAGGGATAATGTTTACTAAAAATTTACTGGAAATCTAGTCCCATTCATCCAAAGTTTATGGCCTTGGCTACATAGAAAGCCATGGAAATTTACTATCTTTCTTAAATTGTGTTCTTTCGAACTTCTTTCGAGTGTGGTCGTTATTTAATTTAGTTTTAGACACGTTTTTAAAATTTACCAGAAGGATAATTTTACGTTAATTTACCACTACTACATGTGAGTTTCCTGTAAAAAATATTAACAGGCATGGGAAAGCCAAGAAATTCCAAAAAATCGACGCCAACCAAACGAAACAACAATCGGACTTTCTCCCCCAGTCCTAATAATTGTGCTGCAAAGCCAACAAAAAAGAAGAAGACAGAAGGACCTAGAAATAGGAAGAGGTCTGCAAGTCGAAATGCACCTTCTACTAGACGGAAAAAAGGCAAAAGGCAGGCATCAAAGTCTAAATCAAAACCAAAGAAAAATTCCTCATCATCCTGCTCTTCTTCTACATCAAAAAAGTCAAGTAGCACTGGTAAACCCTGTGACTCTAGTCCTAGTGCTATAAAATCATCATGTTCAAAATCTTCACCATCTACAAGCGATCATACTCGAGATCTCGGATCTGTGATAAAGTCCCCTCTGGACAGTCACAATTACAAGGTGGCCCGATTAGAAAAAAACGGACTTGAAGGATTGCTCATTTCAACCTGCAATCACGAATTAGATCTAGGCTCCCCCAATGATAGTCGAAATAAAGGCGATTGTGTGTTCAGTAAAATCGTCGAGTTTAACAAGAAGTACGGAAATTTCGATACTAAAACCAACACAAACTCCGAAAATGTGGATGATGCTCCCTGCAGGAAATTTTCTGACGCTACAGAAAAAATTCAGAAGACAACAAAGGAGTGGCGACAAAAGGTAAAATGCCGAAGAGGGGTGCCAGTGTTAGATGATATGATGCAAGACGCGAGGAACAATTTATGTTCTGTAGTGCTTCTAGTCAAAGCTGGAATGTTCCTCGACCCTCCTGATGTCCAAGGCATGGCTCACTTTTGCGAACATGCAATTTTCCTCGGAAGTGAAAACTACCCAGAGACTGAAGGATTCCAAAAGTTCATTGACGGCAATGGAGGTTACTCAAATGCTCGGACTGATCCCGAGTCCACTACATACATGTTTAATATTCACATTTCAGAGATTCGAACTGCTTTGGATATGTTTGTCGACATGATAGCAAATCCAATATTTGACAACAATGCCATTCTTCAAGAGATGGATTTGCTGAGTTCTGAATTTGAAATAAAGCGTTTAAATGAAGACCACCGATTTCTCGCTCTTCTTCAACTGTGCGCTATGGATCAGCATCCAGCATCTAACTTTGGAATGGGAACAAAGGAAACGTTACTAAAACACTCGAATATACTAGAAAAATTGCGTGCTTGGAAGAATAAATATTATACAGCTGAAAACATGCTATTTGCACTACTAGGTCCGTACCCGCTGGAAGAGTTGGAAACAATTTTCATTGAGTTTGGATCGAAACTTCCAGGACGGGATTCTAGAGCTTCGATAGAGAGCCCACTTTCAACTTTGGAAAACTTTATCGGCAAGCCGTCCTTTGACATGGAGAAGTGGAATAAGTTTTATCATATTGTCCCAATAGCGAACACTAAATTTATGTACATTTCATGGGTATTGGATCCAAAATTTGGAAATAACTACGAAACAAAACCTGTACACTATTTAATTTACATCCTGGATCATAAAACACCTGGATCTCTGGAGTGGTACCTGAGAAAGCGTGGATGGATTTTGTCCATCTGTTTAACTTGTCCAAGTTTCAATTTTATGATCACAAGATTGCACACTATATTCAACCTAACCCTTGAACTCACATCGGATGGGTTGGAAAATCGACTTGAAGTTGTTAGAACGGTTTTCTCCTACATAAACATGTTACGACAGAGAAAAGCATCAAGCCAGAAATTTGACGAGATTCGACAAATTCACACGGATATTTTTCACTACCGCAGTGACAAGAATTTGATTGATCCAACTATTGGTTATTTTTTTGACCCTGACAGCTGCTTAGATTGCCTTCGGGAATTACTGGAAACTATGTCAATCGTGCAACCTCCTGGGGAAGTCCTTCTTTCAAGATTTATGCTAAGAAAATACGATTCTCAGCTATTAAATGAGTTCATGGACTTTTTCACACCCAAAAATGTTCTCATTATTTTTGCTGGAAAGTGTTTTGAGGAGGATGCCGATGAGCTTCAACAAATGTACAAAATTCGCTATTACACAAGACCAATGTGTCCAGAATTACTACAAGAGCTGGAAAACATTGTTCCGCTAGCAGAGTTTAATTTTCCAAGTGAAAATCCTTTCACAAAAATAAGCATGTGTTTTCCAGAGAAACCCAATGAAACCATTGAAAATAGGACTGATCTGAAAATCTACAAATCAGAGAAAGGTCAAGTTATTTACGGGAATGTAGAATGTCGGAAAGGGTTGCTTCCATCTGCAGAATACACGTTTTGGTTTAACTCCCCTGTGATTGAAGATGACGGGGACTTGAGAGTCGTTCCCTCCATGGATATTTTTAAACGGATGATGTGTCATAATTTGGATATTGAGCTTGCTAATGCTCTTAATTCATTAACTTCATATGACTTATACTCAGCTTCTGCTGTGCTAATAATTGAAATAAGAGGACCATCCCCAAAACTACCCCAACTTGCGGAAATCGTTTTGAATACGGTTCAGAATTTTGATAAGTTTGTCAAGGAACACTACATTTTATTTGATGACATAAGAAGAAATCAAATCGATTTGTACAAAAGTGATCTATGTGATTCCGAAAAGTGTGCTATGTTATTTAAACAGTACTTGTTACTTCAGCAATGTCTCTTCGTGTCGGATTTTGCTCAATTTTTAAACAGTAAATTATTCCTTAATCAAATTTGTGAATCAAATAATCAATTCCCTAATCCTTTTATTAATGAGGAATTTAAATTCAAATTGCCGAATATTTTTGTTTGGAACTACAGGTTTTACTGTAGAAGATTTTCTTGGCTTTGTTCAAGACTTTAAAAGTAGAATGAACGTGCGAGCTGATTTAGACGGATGCGTTTCAAAGTCTCATGCTTCAGCAGTTGCTAAAGTACTTGATTCCTTGATGTACAAGCCTTACATGCGCAAACTAGAACATGTCTCAATCAACCGAGCCCTGCAATTACCTTCTGGAGAACGGTGTCTTTTAGCATGTGCAAAATTGAAAGAAAATAGGACCGTATTTGTTTTAAATTTTTACCAGTTAGGATTCCTGAATAAAAATGAGGATGTCATGCTGAAAGTGATTAAAGAAGGAATCGAAGATATTGTTTTTGAAGAACTACGGTATTTGTTTTATCTACTATTTATGACCATATTTAATATTGTTACTTATCATGCATTTGCAGTTTTGAGAGTTTTAAAATTGACCAATAGGACGAAGGAACATCTCGGCTACATGGTAGAGTCGGGAATAGATGACGTTTGTGGAACTAGCGGCATCAGTATCATTGTCTATGGTCAAGCTGACAAGCACTCGTGTGGTTATATAAATGAGCAAATTGACATTTTCATGAATACAGCATGCAACCGGCTTTTGTCTAGTCAAGATAAGTATAAAAATAACTTGGAACGGTATCTGCAACACGGCGAGAAAATAAATTGGAAAGATACGAAAGCATTCTTCCAAAAATACTTTCTCTCTACTGGAGATGAATTTCGCAAGTTGTCGATTCAAATTCAAGGACACAAGTTGGCCAAAGCACAGCCAGAAAAACCTTCACTGGTAGCTGAAAAAGTGAAGCATTTCACTTCTGGAAAAATAGCTTCCACTCATGCTGGTATTTCAAGAATATCCTATTATCTTGATCTTCTTTTAAAGGATGTGGAGGAAGAAAATGGATATTTTATCACGGATGTATATAAGTTTAAAAATAATCTTTCTTGTTTTGGAAATATGCAAAGCTACGATATATTTGCGTCTGATTTAATCGAAGATGATGATTAACTCAAGTTTAAATAAGTTTGTGATTTATTAATAGGATATTCAGAGTTTTTGATAGAATAGACTATTCTTAAGTATATTATAATGCTTAAATTAATCAACCGGAAGCATTTTTATAACGTATTATATGACTCAATAATACTGTGTAACCAAACCTGGAAAATGACTTACAAACTTATGCTCCAATTTTTTCTCTATTATCATGATCATATATATGGCTTGTTAAAGAATATATAGTAGGTTAGGTATTACATATTAAAGGGTATCATAATACTATATAGTCTATAGTTCTAGTTCTGCAATTCGGAGTATTATATATATTGGATTGGAACTAATATTAATTTAATGACAACATTTCATAATTTTCAATATCTTCATGGCACATACCAAATCTTTATATAGCATTACCATATTGGACGGGGAACATGAAGCAAATCAATTCCTGTGGTAATATTTGGCCAGTGTTCAGTATTAGGATTATTAGCAGGACCCCAATCTTTGAGCTGTCTTCCAGTAACACGTTGAAGCATGTTGTACTGAAGATTATAACCAGCACGGCCTTCAAGTTGGCTAAGAAGTTGTATAACTTGCCTATTTTAATTTGGAGCAAAGAATTGTTTTCATGTATTTGGCAAACATTTACAGTTGTTAAAACACGCTATCGCGTAAGACGTGAATTACCTGTGACGAGGTGGAACTGCATCTACGGTTTGGAGTTCGCCTCTAGTTGAAACCAGATTAAAGCTTCCTCTACAATCACATTTTATCTGAAGCCAAGCTGACGAGTGTAGATTTTCTACAACCAGTGCAAGCCCTGACCATGCGTCAGTTACGCAATAAGTTACCATCGTCATTCCAAGAGGACCATTATGACATTTCCCTGTTTTAATCGACATCTGTATAATAGCGTCAGCTAATGTGTGTTTTGACAAGTTTACGTCATTTACTTGGATCGGTTTCGAAGAATGAATCGCCATTGCATATTTCGGATCTGATGTGCTACTTGCTGGAAGCACAAATGGTAGCTATTAAGCACGGCTTGAATTTGATCTTCATTTAAGTTACATCACGAGGTAACACTACTATTTATAGAACAAACCTGAATTCCAATGATTGAACGCGCAGGGTATCGCAATATACGTTCCAGGTTCAACAAAAGTTTGACATGAAACGAACGCAGCAACTCTTCGTTTAGAACGGCAAATAAATTTATCCAAAACTATTTGATGCGAACCACGCAGAGTTTTTGATTTGAACAGGAGGACACTAATGTCTAGTTGGGAGTGATTTGAATTTCTAATACGGAAAAATATTTGTTTAATAATTTTATGCTTTAACGTGTAAAGTTCATAAGGCATTCTTCTTATTATTATTAGCGAACCTCTTGCTTTCCTGGAGTAAACATAGTTCTATCTCAGTGGTTTCATTGACAGTAATCATAGCACATGGCAGAGATCGTATAGCAAAACCTTGTTGAAATTTCCCTTGCACTCGAGTTTCAACCCATGTTGGCCGTACTTTGCAAACATCAATGCTGTCGAAATACCTTAAAACAAACGCTCAAGATATTGTCACACATTTGGCTTCCTGTTTATTTCTATAATGTTTTCTTCATTTTACTAACCTTATCACGTCATTAAACGATATCCAAAACACTGCTTCTTCAGAAGACCCCCGAGGTATGAGCTTTTGACGTAATTCGGGAGTCCACAAACTTGATTTGTCACTCCAATCACCTTTCCATCCAAATCGCCCCCATGGATTTCTTAAGCGTAACAATCTGTATGCATAAAATTAGAACTCGATTATCGTTGAAAAATTATTAGGGTTATGCTTCCTGAAGCCTGAAGCCCACCTCAGTCCATTTGAGCCATCCAGTTGTAGTATGGAGTATGCGTGTTGA
This sequence comes from Sinodicranocentrus sp. ZH6, assembly GCA_027743935.1. NCBI lineage: Eukaryota > Metazoa > Arthropoda > Collembola > Entomobryomorpha > Entomobryidae > Sinodicranocentrus > Sinodicranocentrus sp. ZH6. The sequence continues at coordinate 10,818 of JAHZNA010004712.1, read as the reverse complement.
GAAAGAAGTCCCTTTTCCTTGTATTCATCCTCTCTTGTAATAAGTCTGTTACCACACACTGCTCCCATTAAAAAACCAGCTGAATAGGATGACAACAACTGAGCCCATACTAGATCCCGATCAATTTCCGTATTATCACTTTTCTAAAATTGGCATGTGCAACTTTGGGTCATATTAGTTTTTTAAAATATTCTAAAACAAATACTTATAAAAATGTTATAGAGTTGAAACAAACATGCAGTCCTATGTTTTCACAGGGACAACCAGTCAGTGTTGCTAAACCTTCCACGACACGGCCTGCTGTCAGAGCTTGATAACTCCCATGGATTTTTGCTACAGCTTTTTCAATCAAAGGCACCCACAGCTGCTTACGTTTGGCCTGAAATAAATAATTATGAATTAATTATAAACAGATAAGTTTTGTCCATCGCTTTACTCACAATCAGATAGTTCCTATATGATTGTCAGGAATTGCGAAGTTATAATATTATTTATTATAACCTTAGAGTACACCAAATGTCCATTTGCGTGAAAATTAAGTTAAAATGGGTCGGTTGGTCCAGTCAATTTGAATAATGCTGACGGGTCTAACAATGGTCTAACATACCTTGAGAAATATCGGAGGCACGTGGATCACGGAAAACTGTCCATAAATTATTGCCAGAATTTGAGTCTGACTCGCTTGTAAGTATATCTTGTGGCCGTAACCATCGTACGACATGATCTTTTTTCCCTTGAATTGGCTTGTGATATAGAGACTTGGGCGCAGGAGGAAATGAGTCATCAACAAATGGCTCCCCGACTCGATTACAATACGCTACAATATCTTTGTATGTTTTTTCAGTGAGTTTATTGGGACTGGGGCATATTAGTTTCGGTCTTGCCGTGGATTGACTTGCTGATGGAGTAACTGGAAATGAGACCATCGCTCTTGCCACCTGGCAAATTTCACATTGCCGTGTGTCAAATGAATTTCTAAAAGTGCATTTTATGCAAGACCAGCCATCAATACTTTGGATTGCAGCTTGTGGCAGTTGTGATTCTGCTGAACCACAAACTTGGCATCTACTAAATTCACTTGAATTTTTGAATGTGCAAGTTTTGCAGTTCCAGAATCGACCATTTCGATCAGCGTAAAGAATTGATCTGGGTCGTGCATTTCCACATGCTTCACATGTTAAGTTTACTCCTGAATTGGAAAGTGTACATATACCGCATACCCAACGTCCAAGATTGTTTCTCTCATTCTCAAATCTCGGGTTACTAGACCTGTGAGGTGGTTGCGGTGGATGTCGACTGTAATGCGCCATTTGTCCGTTATAATATTTTTGTTGTTGTACACAACGAATATTTAATTAAAGTTAAGAACTAGAGAAAGTATCCATTTTCGTAATTGATGGAACACGAATACACTAATTATTCACCACACTGAACAATCCAACTATTTAGTCGCACAGATGACAGACAAAGCATGATTCATGGGCTGTTATGAATACATATATTACAATATAATTAATACAACACTAACACTACAATATAGTTTCACCTCTCTTCATCATTTACCAACTAATATGATGATGTCGATGTGTGAAAGATCTGTGTGCATCTTCTTATCTTATCAAAATGAATAATTCGCTCCACATCAACCGTCGCACTCGAGATCTTTTATAAATTCAACTCGTTTTATGGAAAGTGCACTTTTTATTATACATTTATTTAACTACCTGAAAGTGGAAAGGCACAGCGGCGCAAGCCATTAAATGCTGAATGTTATTTTCGTGAGACTGAGCATAAGAAACTTTTATCATGATGACACTCATTCATATTAATACATATGTTGACATAGTATGAGAAGTAAATACAAACCTATTCCACCACATACGTTCCCTTGCAAGGTTTACCTAGAAATTGTTTGGAACATTATTGATGGCACGAGATTGTTCTATGGAGCGATAAGAACACCACAAATAACAACTAACTTAAACAAGGATTCTTACAATTTGACTATTTATGTATGCTACAAATATACAGGGCAAACGCCTTCTATAATTCTAGATTCGAGTCGAGACAATGTTTTGGTGACAGCGAGTTAATGTTAATAGTGGTGTACCTTGTACAAACCAAGCCAAGTATCAATACGTGTAAGATACAAATTAGATGCTAATGCTGAATTTGGTTCTCAACTAATGATACCATCACTTACAACTTAAACTCTACAAGTTACTGAATCATAGTGAAGGAGTGACTCATTCAGTCATTCACTAATAAAACACTCGCCTTCAATCCAGTTGCGACAGAAAGATTGAATGGCTCCGTTTTTTAATAAGTACGTCAATCAAAGCTCATTTGTTTAACCAGTGGGCTTGTTAAACTAATCATCCTGAGGCAGAGGTTTTGGACCTGAGGTGTCGAGTGGCTACTTGAAAGCTTTTAGGCTGAAAATTTGTACATGGGTGCATTCTCATGTAAGGAATAAAAATCCGGTGAAAACTTGGCCACTGTCAGTACCCAGATGCTCGAAAATCGGAGGGATTCCTGACTTTAAGGCCGAAAACCACCGAAAACAGAATATGATAAGGCATAAATATTGCGCTGTATGCATTTATTTGTCCGAGAGCTTTTGTATCGCTGTCATGTTTTGTAATGATATATACGCATTCGATGTTTGAAAGAAACTAATAAAGTTCAAGAAAAGAAAAATCAACGGTACAAAAGAAACAGCTATTTGTCAAAAAAATAAAATAAAATGTTTTATTATTGTATAATTTGTATAACTTAAATTGAGAAATTATCAAGTCTTTCGATGCGGGTATTTCGTAGGTCCGCCATGAACATATATAGGATATCAATCTGTAAAAGAACTGGTAAATGAACAAAGTACCTGTTTCGATAAGTATCGCGGTAAACCCGCATCACATGATAGGTAATCGATTGCCAAGAAGGTGTTCATTCAAATTTAAAAAGAAGTTCAAAAAATGCTGCATTATTCCAGGTTTTGTAGTCTGACCAACTGAGCTAGAAGGTGAAGTCAACGGCAATGGAGGGCGAATAGTTTGGTCTTGATATCCCCAAAGGTATCTGCAGCAGTTATGTACATATATGCATGTTCTTATTCATTGAAAACTGATACGACATATTCAAATTAAGTTTAGTTAAAGTACTGTACGTTACGTATAAATTTCTGTTTAATATCACTTTCCAAATTTTAAATTAAAATGCAAGTGTATATGCTGTAATAAGAGTAGTAGTGTTCAAATGTTGATATAAATATGTTCATCTTTTTTAACTGACTTTACGAGGCTCGAATTTTCTTAGGAAAAATTAACGCTCGTAAAGACTTTTCAAAATTATAGGTAGAAAAATAAGTTTTTACTTATTTTCCATTCCACGAGTGGACTAAGTGGACTTTATTCCTTTTATTTTTAGAAATGAGCCACTGCACCCAACGATTCCGACTCACTCCAGATCGAATTTGAATGAATCTAAAATTTGCATACTTGTCAGTGTAAAAATAAACGAATATATAGTATTTCTACTGAGGATAGATACTGAAAAAAATTTAAAAATTTAATTTGGGTTAGTCACTAGCGTTTCTTTATACAGCATAAACACTCGGCGCCATCTAGACAGACTAGCCGTGGACATACATTAAAGCAAAGATTTAAAAGCACAAAAATTAATACTAAATCTAATATAAAAATCAGCTACATTTTCTAACTTAAACTATTGTAATACTATTGTTCCAAGCTAAAACAACGAATACTCAAAGATTTAAAAAAAGCATAATTGGAATGAATCCTCGCCTTAACTTCAAAATAGGGACTTCAAGGTCACCACATTTTACGTATAGGTAAGTACAAATATTTATCTGTGATAAGACACAATCTTGAAATATACTTTCGAAATATACTTGCGTATACTGGTGCTGGACGCGTAATCATTAAATGCTGGGGATATTTTTAAAGCTGATCTCTTATCGGTTACATTGTAGCATTTGAGTTATTTCCCATTTTCAAACAATACAATTATCATAAAACATTTCAGACTTTGGAAGAGACAGGAAGATGAAGATACCTCGCAACGAATAGCCGGAAAACCTGGTTAAGGTTCGAAATAGAAGAAAAGTCAAGAGCATCTTTGTTGTCAGTCGGTTTATGCCAGACATTTGGGAATGGCGTAGGAATCACGTGCAGAATGTCGACACCGCGTTGCTATTAAAATTCAAGAAACCCAATTAAAACAGTTTTAATCGTTCTCCAACATGCACTTCATTAGACTTATTATTCTAATTTACCAAGAATGGAACATGGTCATCCTCAATTCCACCGTAACTAGGTCGTGACTGGAAAATAGTTTGTCTTGTTGAGCCACTCCAGTACTGGGAGCGCTTCAGTTGTTGCTCTGTTTGTACTAGAGTGTTGAACCAATGAGCAGTTTCTTGGAAGAAACTGTGCAACTTGGGATTTGGTGATCCCAGGAGATCTAACAAGACTAGCATATCCTACAAGACGGGAAGAAAGTTCAAAAACTAATTACGTAAGTGTTCTGAGCATGTGACAATGGCGTGTATTGTTTTAAATAATTAGCTCCGCAAGTTACCATGCGGTGAAGTAAAGTTGTTCCTTGTTGATTATTAGGAGGATATGGAGTATTACCCCATTTGGTAGCTAAATGTCTCGAACCATACAACGAATCAGTAGAACTCCAATACTGAAATGCTTCTTCTCCATCAAAGAAAACAAATTGGAGAGTGACATTATGTGCACTGTTTTTGTGCTCAGTTAGCATATTATTCATAATTGATGCCATATGAAGAAGCATGGCGCATGGGACGGCGGAGTCTATGGCACCAATAAATGAGTCGTCACTGGAATACTTGGAATCGAAATGGCAAGCAAGGACCAACCTGGAAATTCAAATAAATGTCATTTGGCTAATTAGCAAACTAATGAATTTGACGTCATCATCATTTGCGTACTTATGCGAACAATGCGCATATCTCACAGTTATGCAATAAAGAATTGCGTAAAAAATTGTGCACGATTGATGAAAACTGAAGCATAAAGCGCTTTTACATAATACGTGACTCAGCATGTACTTTAAGTAATATCAATTGCTCTAGCAATATTCTCCAAGTCAGTCGGTGAGAACAGCATTGTTTTTATTATACAAAATGAAAATGACTTGACACATTATTATTTCCCTTTTACAATCACGCTGTACGTAATGATTACTTTTCAATTTCAAAAGGCGAGTAAAATTTCTCAATGTGACCTTCAAACCCACACAGCAACCATGCTATTTACAGACAAAAAATAATTTACACGATGTTACTTCATACCTTCTGGGAGTATCAGGGTTTAGAGTTGTTATAATGTTTTCAAACGGTTTTACACCATGTGGAGTGTTGTCTTGAAAGGCATCTGTTTCAACTGTCCATCCCAAGTCCCTCATATGATCTTTAATAAACTAGGCGAAAAATCAGTTCATAGTCATTAGTTGTAATTTTAAGTGTAAACACTGTTACAGAATATTACTATTGTGAAAATTTTTTAAAAAATCAAATGGCAAAGGTCATCATCAGGCTTTAGCAAAACATCTGTATTTCATCATAGATTTCCATGAATTTATATGGCAAACTTTCTTACCTTTCGAACTTGTACATGGTTTTCTGTACCAGGAACTCTCGTAATAAGCATAGGATCAAGCAAACTCTCAAAAGGCACGCGATCACCAGCTTGAGCTAAGTCCTGGTATGTTTGTGCGTCCAGCTCTCTCATTTGGTGCTGGTACTAAAAGAAAAGTCAAAAAACGAAAGTTTAATGCACCAGCTGAACCGTGGAAAAAATTCAACGAAGAAAGCAAATATTGATCGTAAAAGGATACATCTTCTACTAGTGACTAGGTGGATAAGGGTTTGCTGATCTAAAAATAGATACAGTACAGGCATCAACGCGTGGTAAATGTAGTTCAAATGCTTCTATAAATTTGCTTTCACAAAATGCTTAACATCAATCCAAGAAACGACTAACAAGATGATCGTCGTGGGAGAAAAGTAAGAGTACGGAAAAGTAAAACTGACAGAGGTTTTGGTGGATGTGTGGGTGGACAAAGTGGCATGAACGAGAAGATTGTAGGTTTTTGTAGGATGAGTATAGATTCCTTAGGGAGCCTTACTCGGGAGACTTGATGCCACATTATACACGCACTTTCACGTACTTCAAAATGTTTGCCCTGGCTCACCTTATTGACATTACTTCAAGAAGACACACATTGCTACCGCAAGTCATTCATTTTTGGTTGCAATAAATAAGCATGTCTGCTGAAGTGTAATGGATTATATATTTATTTTGATTGTCTTTAAAACAAAAAAACTTCTTGCTTTCCATTTTAGTATACAGATATTAGTTCTTTGGCTAATGTTTTGTAAGCCAGGCTAGGCAAGGGCAACGTTAGTTCAATTAATGAACTTAAATATCATACATAATATGCATTTTTAGAAAAGCTGTCGTTTCTCGCGTCACCTTCCCCTTTGAGAAAAGACTAACTACAATACGACGAAATGTGTAGGTATGTGTAAATACGGTTTTTATTGTGAGCATCTATCGTCTACATAAGTTATATTTGCGTCGCATACTTCATTGTGCGATCTAAATTAAGTGAGCAACTGCGGGACGGGAGTGTAAAGTTTCCTTTAAATGTAGGTTTTTAAAAATGGAACCATGCATTGGGTACATTGAGTAAATCATGGGATCTGATGATGTGAACGGAAACATAAAAATACATAATGGGAATTTTACATTGAAACCCAACTACCAGAAAAATAGTACAATAGCACATATACTATATACTGCACAATTGAATACTAAAGCGCATCATATGTAACACTTTTTAATTCACGATAAGTATCAAATCAAGTAGAAACGCTAGCATTCGTGCTACAGCTATAAAGCAGGGATGTATTGAGGTTTGAGGTCATAAATAATTAAATACCACTACCGCAATAATAATTTTACGTTAATAAGTACGTCATTCACTATTTGTTATAAGTTCATTCATGAAGAAACTATCGCGATTTTAATCTCACCCCTCATTTCAACGAACTTAATCTTTATAAGGAAAGGCGTTGTATGACAGTGGGTATTGCATAGGTACACGAATAGCAAAAGGAATCACAAAAACATAACTTGTGCTTCACTGAAATGGGTTAAATGTGCCCCAAATTATTAAAAATAAAAGGGGTTCATATTTTAAGTCAACAAATTTGTTTACCTTTTCTTCGAACCATTTACTTCCCAACGTTGGATCCAACTGTCGTTGTGAGATTACCAAGTACAGCACACTTGGCAAAACAACGACAACGCCGAGAAAGACATGCTTATGAAAGGACGGTCTCATCTTTTTCTTCGTACTACTTTCACCGTTTCCACTACTAGTGCTCACTTCAACTTCCAAGTTATGATATCTTCTCCTGTGTTTCGCCAGGATGAAAAATGTTATTTATTTGTAAAGGAAAAGTATATTAAATCACTCTAAAAGAGTGTCCCATCAGTCTCTCCACTGTTCACTTAGTTATTCACTAAAAACCAAGAAATATCAGATTTTTTAGACAAAAATAAGGATAGTCCTGATCAGCCAATATACTTTTACTTGTTATGTGGTGTCATGTTAAATGCACCTTCAGCTTCAGCAACTCCGCTGTGGAGTCGATGTGCAAACTAAACACTTTAGAATTATCGTTCCCTTCTTTTATTCCTAGACAACCTACTGAATGAACTGCTGCACTAGCTTAAGCCTAGCTCTAGCTCTAGAAAGCTGTGTGTAGGTTGACTTCCTTGTAATCTATGACGTGACTACAGAAGGCACATGCACATTTGCACACACGGTGAAAAACTTTAGGTATGTAGGTGGACTTTGGCTCAAAAAAATACCGGTGTTTCGGATTGCAACAGACTTTATTGGCTTATCCGTTTCTCCTCCGCAAAAACACTATTCCCATTTATCACATTCAATTACTAAAGATGAAAGTTGTGTGTGGGATGAAAATTGTTTTATATCCTTTCATTCTACAACCTCTACCTAATCTTACGTGTTTTTTCGCGAGAAGATGTAAAAGGAGCCACAAATTTCTTCTGAAACATAGCAAAATATACGCAGCGAAACCTGTCTTAAATAAACCCCGATGTCAGGTGAATATTTCTCCGTTTTAAGAACGTGAAATGTCAAAAGTCATTTAAGAAATATGATCTTTCTCTTTAATTGGAGGAAATACATATGTCGCAATAAATTCACCTTATATGTCTTTCCAATTCCAGCAATGTGTAAGAAAACCGCATGGATAGCTGTCAAATGTTGATTACGTATGTGCAATGTGTAAGTGTAACTGATAAAATCAAATCTCAAGTGTGATTGTAGCTTAATTGTGAGTTCACGGAGAAAATCAATTATTCTATATAGGTTCCCAAATAAAGTATTTCACAGTTTCAACTCAACTAAATAAAATTGCCAAATGCTTACCAATAAAACTAGCATTAACATACCTGCGATAGTATAGCAGCACGCACACTAACAACCAGCTGTACGATACGGGCTGTATCGTTCAAATCATTCCAGAATATTTTTCTCGCATTATTCGATTGTTGTAGTCCAGTAATCAGTAGTTTTGAATATTATGTACTAGCTGTAGCTCTGCACGAAACTATGAAACTTATAGAAGAATGAACACAGCTGGCACGGAAGATATTATGGAAGAAGGATAAATTATGTGCTATGTGCTTCATACATGCATCATTGTATTTTATCTGTTTCGTGCGGTTTGTTAGTTTATATATGGCAAGGATTCTGGTTCAGTCTTCCTGGATGATTTTCATTGGACATCGATACAACTATTAACTATCAATGTATAGAAATTACCTCAAATATTCATAAGCACACACTCACATAACTCCAACTCCAACCAGCATTATCACAATACTTGACTTTATCCTCACTGCTGCATATTATGTGAGTTCTGCGTATTCTCAATTATATGTATTATCAGGATTTTTGTTATCCCAGCCCACAATGGCAATTTGGAGAAAAATGTTTGCCAGCACAATAAATTATTATATATACATATATATATTTAAAAAAGAGAAATGATTAAATCCGGTTCGCAAACAATAATTTACGGGTTGTCTCTTACAGAGCTTGTTTTTCCACCAAAATTATCAAAAAAGTTTGCACAGAGCATTTTTTTTATGAAAATTAAGTAAAATGAAGGTTACAAACAGCTGTATTTTTGTTCGTTACTGGTCTTACACACGCCTTTAAAACATGTAGTGTTTAGCAAAACTGTGTACAATGCTGCTGTGCTCTGTTGAAATGTAAAGTTATTGAAATGTAATTATGTTGTAAAAATAGTGAATACCAGAACAATAAGCATGTAGTCATGTTTTGATTGTCTGACAGAGTACAGTATGAATGTGTAGTTTGAAGCTACTTTGAACATGTGATATAATACGAACTTGCTCAAAAAAATAGACCCCTTTACCAAGAAAATTCTGAAAACGTGTCCTGCAATGTAGGTAGATCTGTTTACAGACTATACAATGACAGTATAGCTGCATTGCATGCTGATGATGTACTTTAAAAAATGTATGGTCCTTCAATGCACATTCAGCTCTTCTGTGACTAGGTACTAAAAAGTTTACCTTGCTTCCTCTCCTCACACTCTCAAAAAGTGTTTCTGTGAAGTGCACAGCACACTGTTATACACTTTTTATTTATAACCATCATTGCGTATCTTTGTCCTGGTCCACATGAGCGTTATAAAACTTGGTACTATTAAAGTAGTAAGTAGAAAATAAAAATGTTTGGAATGCATGAAAAGGTAGTTTTGGCTGCACTAAAATTTGACGCTTAATTAAGCAGAGGCGTTTACTACTTATTTTTTCACTTCTTTGCGAGTTTAATTTAGAATTACCATGCATGCACAGTATAACAATTCCTAGAATTCGCAGGCGTTCTTTGTTTTCTGAAGTTGCCGTTCTATCTTATGATTATGATGGCGACTTATGAGTTTATGCTATCCTACTTTTTGTTCATTTAATCTTTAATCAGTGGCATCTCTGAGTGTATTTTTCAAGCAAGGATATTCACAACTCAGTAAAAAAAGATGATATATCCAAACCACATATCACAAATATATAACGTATTATTCTTTATTCTTGATCATTTTTAATCGATATGAATCGAAACAATGATTTAATTTACTGGCCATTACTGGGTCAGTTCTCTGTCATCTGTGAAATTTAGCAGACTCTCTTCCCGATCCTCCTTGATGTTTTAATTTTTGCAGCTATAAGAAAAACCTGGATGTATCTCTTTAATTAATTAAAAAATTCCTATTTTCAAAATAATTTTGATAGGATACCTGAGCCAATGCCTCGATCTGTTGTAGTTTATCTGTAGGAAGCATGGTTGCAGTGACTGTAAATCTGTTTAAATCTTCAAGTGCTTCATTTCTCTCCAGCTCAAGTTGTTTATTGCTTTTATATACATCCAACTATAAAAAAAGTTACCAAACTTCACATCATTTCAGATCATTTATTCTCATAAAAAATACTGATAAAATTTTCATTCTAAAAGCATTAAAACATTTATTGATTAATTACACAACGGTTGATTATTGTTTAACTACCTGAACCATTGTGGTAAAAATAACTGCATAAATGGATAAGTCTAGATAAGTCTAGATAACTCTAAATGGATAAGTTCCGCTTCCAGCATATTATGTTCTAAAGCTACGATTACTTTATGTGTACACATACGTTTAAG